>JAJIBD010032570.1:0-67500 GCA_021461705.1 Cryptotis parvus | reverse complement strand
TGCGGCGTCGGGCAATCGGGGTCCGGAGGGAGGAGGGAGTGTGTGTGGAAGAAAGTTCTGGAAAAGTGGTTCGCCTCTTCTACAGCTCCCGGGAAAACGAACTCCCTAGGGAAAAGGAACGCTTACCTTGTCGCGTCAATGTTGCTGTAATTACCTAAAAATATTTACGCAGCAGTTTTTCCTTTTTTTTTTTTTTTTTGTTTGTTCATTTGGATGGCGCCAGGGAAAGATGATCTTAAAAGCTCATAGTGGGACTCTTCCCATTTTTACCATGTAGGGGACGTTTTCTCTTGCTCTTTTGCACCGATGACAGTCCCTAGTTTCTGCGATCTTCCAAAATTGCACAGGGCTATAACCGCTGCCCTGGGCTGCGGTCCCTTTCCCGGGAGTTTGCAGCGCGTCGCAGGACCGGAGTCCGCAATTCCCCAGCCTGGCGGCGCCGCGGAGCGCGCGCTTCTTGCTGCGGCCCGAGTTCTGGGCGCGCTTTTCTCCTTCCCCTTCTAAAGCTGCTCTGTGCACCCCTCGGCTGAAGCGGGGCCGGAGCGACCCTTCCACTCCTAGCCCCCAAAGCGGGGGCCTGAATTGGTCTGATGAATCCGGCACAAGTGGGAGCCCTGGCGCCCGTGTAAGCCGCCGCTGGCTAGCAGAGTCCTGGAGCACCCCGGCCGGCCTGCTCGCCGCTGCTCCTCGCTCCCTTTTTGCAGCAAGAGGCCTCATGCCCTGGGGGATCGTCAGGCCGCCCGCTGCCAAAATGAAGAGGGGGCCGGCCGGGACCCGCCTTTTGTGCAGGGGCGTCCCCCTCGCCCCAGGCCCCAGCGCAGCCTTTACCCGCGACCCCTGCAACCCCCCGCCGGGCAGCTTTGGGGATTCCGTGGGGGATGCGCAGGAGTCTCGCCCCAGTTAATAGAGGGAGAACAAGAATATTATAATCACTGCCAGAAGTCGCCTGCTGTACCCCCGCCCTCGTCGCCCTGCTAGGCGTGTCCCCCCCCCCCCCACACACACACACACACGCACACACCCCTCTCTGTGTTAGGCTGGTCAAAGGACGTCGCCGAGCCTCGGAGTCAGGCTTGGGGAGAGGGGGCTCGCCCTCCCGCATTTATTCACGGGTGCTGCACCGGTGAAAACGGTCAATTTGCAACCCCAGCGTCACACTCCAGGAGAATTCCACAAAGCAGAGTTTCCTCGGACTTACTATATACTCAGTCAATCCTTTGGATGAAGTTTCTCTTGGAGGGTGAGGCGGAACTACCCCGGCGGCACCTGCCTTCTGTGCGTTCCCAGATCTACACTGAAAGAACCCAGACACACGTTATTTTTTTTTTTTTCACTTTCGCTGTTGATACCTGCCTGTCACAGTCCTACCCAGTTCATTGTGGTTTGGACAACACACCACAGAGCTGAACCCCAGTGGATCCGGTCTAGGGAGGGACCATTGACTTGTAATCTCCACCCTCCCCCCACCCCTTCCAATTTCTTTGATGATTTTTCCCATAAGTGCATAAGCTGCAGGGTCTTAGCAAAGCAGGCCCGCGCCTCCTAAAAAGTGAGTCCGACCATATGCTTTCTACATTCATTCCCGCTCAGGCTTTTCTTCTCCGCACTAACTGCTAACACGTTATAGTCACCTTGAAATTTCCTCTGCTATTTTCCAATTAAAAGCTTAATAGCCCTGGAAACGGAGTTCATGTGGTGAAGTTTACCATAGTCCCCGGTTCTGAAAGGCTTTCTGCTGGGATCCCATTATGTGCTTGAATAAACCCTTTCTGCAAACAGAAATGGGACTCGGGGTTGTCAGGTGTTGGGTTACAATAGACTTTGAGGCAGGGGACATTTTACCAACATAAATACAAACCTGTCCCTATAGGGAGATGTTGTCAAATACTGGGATATGGAAAACATTCCCATCAAATATGAGAAAAGGATTATTGCACTATATCAAATGAGTATTTAGATCTCAGCGCCCGATGTGCACTGGAGTGAAACTGGCTGATACCAAATCATGCCAGACTGTTTGAGTGGCAAAGAGAGAGTGGTTAGGTGAGCGGAGAGGAAGGGGGTGCCTGGTAATAGGAGTACCCCCAAACATGGTACAGAACTCTGTTGCTTTTTCTTCCTATTTTTTTTAACTCCCAAGAGCCTTATACTCCTTAGTTTCTCTGACCTTGGGGGGAAATCAGGAAAAAATACTCTTTAAAAAATTTAATTCTGTTAATGTTCTGAGACCCTGAAATTTCAGCAGGAAAGTTCCTGGAGTTGATGGCGTTCTCAGCTTTTCCTAAGTCACGCGAAGCAATCCACAGCCAACTCCTGGACTCTAGTCCACTGGGTTACTTCGGCTATTGTCTGAACAGCTTCAGAGCTGGACAAGGGGAGGAGAGGCAGACGCACAGCACCTGTGAGGGATGTCCTCATGGGTGATGGAGTCTGTAGAGGAATCAGGTGAGAGTTAAGTGTGGGGTGGGGGTCTCTGTCCAGGAGACTTTGTGGCCTGGCCGGAGCCCTTTCAGACTTCACCAGGTCAGTGACACCTCCGCCCCAATTTCCAGACAGGTCCCAAACTGAAGTGAGAAGCGCTTTAGGACTCGAGGGAAAATACACACAGTCAATTCCCTCTTTTATATCGCTAATCCGCCCTCCCCACCAGCCCCAGAATCACCTTTCTATGTGGAGACTTGCCTAGACGGCCTGGCGATGCTTTATTTGAATTCTCAGCAAACAGGGAGATTTTCAGGTTCGCTTGTTTGCAGCGCCAGACAGAAAGAAACTGCTTCACCCGGGGACAAGGGCCCCTGTACAATGCGGAGTTGGCATTTGCAGCACAGACAAGACTCGATGCTCTTGTCTCCGGTCCGGGCAGGAGCCGAGCCCGTCTCAGGAGCAGTCTGGGACTTGCCGGTTTGCTTATGCGTCAAGCCTGCAACCCTGTTACATCTGCTATTTGGTTGGGGGGAGGGGGATGTGGTTTTTATAGATGGGAAGGAGAGAGGGGCATTTGCGGTGGCAGTTATCAGATCAAACCCTAGTACTTCTGGGACATTAAAACATGCAAATAACAACTGGAAATGGTTATTTGGAGTAAATGAAATTTCATACTGTCGACCCATGTAAAGGGCCCCAGCCCAGTCCTGCAGAGGGTTGGGGGAAATGGTCCATCCCTATTCATAAGTCACTGGATTCCTTGGGGGAGGGAAAACCCTATCTGGTAACTTTGGGGAGCTAATGGGACACCTCCATGGGCTCTGAAAGTTCAGGCTCTCCAATTAAGCATATTCCCCTAAAGCTCCAGTCGTTCAGTGGCCGGGACCATTTTGGGTTGTTTTTTGTTGTTTTTGTTTTTAATTAGGGTATGGGAAGAAGAGTAGAAAACAAAAATACGGCTCCAGGAAGGGGGCTGGCTTTCCCCCTTTGATTTTCTGCAAAATGGGTCACCATATACTGGGTGAGCAAAATGCTCACCAAACTGCGTGAGACAAAAATTTCAGAAACAGTCCTTTTTCTCCTGCAACAGAAAGACAAAAACAAACCAGAAAAAAAAGTTACAAACGGAAGTGCAAAACGCCCACATTTCCTAACCAATTCCACATTCGCGCCCCCAAATGTAACCTGTCGGTGGCGGCCCCAACCTAAAACCTCCCGGGCTGACGCCGGCCACGGGCGCACTCGCGGAGTCCAGTTTCCGCGGCCAAGACGCGAGGATGAACGCGGCCTCGGCCTCGCTACCGCGGGATCGGCCCGGAGCGAGGAAACACAGCCGGGCAGCGGCCTCTCCTGGGCCTCCCGGCACCCACGGCTGCTCCAAGGCCCGGCCTGGGGAGCCCAGCGCGCCGCCGCAGTCCTTCCCCCCAGCTGGCCTGGACGCCCAGAGCTGGCAGGGGGTGGGGGAAGGGGTGGGGAGGGGCGGGGGCGGCCGGGCGGCAGGTGACCCGGCAGGTGAGGTGCTGCGAGCCGAGGGGTGCGAGCGGGAAAGTGGCAGGGAGGTGGGGAGAGCGGGGAGCCCCGGGCCCCGGTGGGGGGCGGGGAGGGGCCGCGTGGGGAGGGCGGCGGAGGAGGCGCCGGTGCGTGCGCGCGCGGCAGCTGCAGACCCGCCCGCTCACAGCGTCCCCAGCGCTCTCGCCGCTCCGTGCAGCCGCCGCGGGGCCTGGCAGAAGCGAGACGCGCCCGCTCCGGCCCCGGCCGCTCGAGACCCGCGGGTGGCTGGAGGAGCGGCCGGATAACGCCGCGGGAGCAGCGAAGACGGCGACGGCCAGCCGGGGCCGGTCCGGAGCGCGCTCTGGGAGCCCGGAGCGCGTGGCCCGGAGGCCACCCCTGAGCCGCCGGTCCTGCCGACCGCGCCACGCTCCCGCCGCCCGCTCTTCCGGGAGCGCGGGGCATGAACGGCTACGGCTCCCCTACCTGTACATGGGCGGCCCCGTGTCGCAGCCGCCGCGCGCGCCCTGCAGCGCACGCCCAAGTGCGCGCGCTGCCGCAACCACGGCGTCCTGTCCTGGCTCAAGGGGCCACAAGCGCTACTGCCGCTTCAAGGACTGCACCTGCGAGAAGTGCATCCCTCATCATCGAGCGGCAGCGGGTGATGGCGGCGCAGGTGGCGCTCAGGAGGCAGCAGGCCAACGAGAGCCTGGAGAGCCTCATCCCCCGACTCGCTGCGCGCCCTGCCCCGGCCCCCGGCGCCGGGAGACGCCGCCGCCGCCCCGCAGCCACCGCCGACCACCTCGCAGCCGTCGCAGCCGCCGCAGTCGCGTCCCGCCGCCGAGCTGGCCGCGGCCGCCGCGCTGCGCTGGGCAGCCGAGACCCAGCCGGGAGCGCTGCAGGCACCGATCGCCAAGCCAGGTAAGTCCGGACGAGCGCGGGCGACGCTTCCGAGGGACCGCAGACAAGTTTGGAGAAGGGGGTCCCGGCCGGGCTTTTCTCCCCCGGCGGGTTCTGGTGCGCCAGGCGAAGCCTTTTGCAGCCTGGGTCTGGCGCTAGTTAGTTGCCCAGCCGCTGGCCAGAAGAGCCCAACGGACGGACAGTGCCGAGAGCATTTCAGGGCAAAGAAGAACAGGACCGGGTCGACGGTAAATAAAGAGTGCCCCAGGACACTACTCCGTAACCCCACGCAGACACCCCTGCAGCTATGTGCTGGCAGCGGGCATCAGAACACCTTGAGTTGGGAGGTTGGCACAGGTAGGTGCTGGGAGAGAGCAAGGCTCATTTGTAGACTGACTCCAGGTGGGTCTGGTTCAGCACTGTGGCGACTGCTTAGAGACCCCGTTTAGAATCAGGAAGACCAAGATCCAGAAGGAAGCTGGCGTGGCAGTGGGTCCCGGAATCTTCCTGTTCTCGGGGAACTGTATGGGAACTGCATAGCCCCTTGACTCCTGATCATCAGGTCGCCCTCGCTGTCTCTGGCTTAAGCAGCTGGAAACATGCCCTGCGCTAGCCCTCTGCAGAGGCGAACCTCTCAGCCACGACTTCCACTAGGTCCGGGTACCCCTTACCTGTCTTCTCCCCACCTCTCCCTGGTAAGGAGGAGGGAGTTTCCAGAGCCCGAGGTGGGTGGACTTCCTGGCCTCTTTGGGCACATTCCTGACTGCCCCAGGCCTCCTGGGCCTGTAGACCCAAACTGAGTCCAGGAGCTGCCCTGCCCAGGCAAACACTTGTTTGAATTGTAGGGTTTAGGAATCCAGTGGCTCAATGTCTAGTGTTTCCCTTTTGCTGTGGCAATGGACAAAGAAAGAAAATCCATCTTGTCAGGGAGGGCGCGGAAGGTGTTCTGGGGTTAGCCAGGAAGGAAGGCCGCGGGAGGCTGAGCCTTCTTACCCAGGTGAGAGCTCAGGGGATCCCCAGCCCCCAGAACCAGACTCCTGGTTTCCTGAGCCGGCTTTTTGGGAGCCCATGACCCCTCACGCAATGGGGGATGTAGCAGGCCTGTGGTTCTGGGTGGGCGGACCGGCCCTCTGGAATTTAACTCTCTGCTTCTTGAGTTGCGGCTCTCCAGCTAGGACGTTCAGAGAGCATCTGCTGTGAAGCGTTAAGACCTGGTGTTTTCATGACAGGAGAGCTGGCTGACTACTATGCAAGCCTCGGTGGGAGGATAAAAAAGCATTTCTCTGAGTAATGTGCCTCCCCCAGCCTGATCTCTTCATGTTTTGGATGTGCCACACAGAGCGGAGTGGAGGAGGACGGAGAAGGCTTTGGTATGGGTTGTTTTGTTTCTCTCCTTTAGGACCCAGCAGCTCTTCCTCCATTCTGGAAGTTGGCCCACTCTGGGAACTTCTCTGAGCCTCTCCCGCTTCCCTCTCCTTTCCAGGGCAGGCGTCTGAATTTAGGTCAGCGGCAGGTGGGGTGTTTTTTCGTTTTTTCCATGGCCGATGCCCAGCAGCACAACCATATGCTAGAGTGAGGTTCTGAGACCCTTAAGTTCACATGCTGGGCTTTTCTAACTTCCTTAGAGGGAGCTTTCGTGATTTCTTGAGTTACAGAGTCAGCAGTTTGGAGGACTGAGAGGAGACTGAGTCCAGCTGCAGCGGCTCCGGCTCCCTCCCACCCAGCATTCAGAAGTGCCTCCTACCCAGCCCCCACTCACAGGATTTACGCTCCGAGGTCAGAGTAGCAGCCCAGGACCAGCCCCAAGGCCAGTGGGCCTGTGTTTGGCTTCTCCCTTGCACATTTATATAATTTTCATCTTGGTTTGCCCTCATGATTCCATCAAAGAAATCATCCTTCATCTGCCAGGGGATAGAGCAGGCACAGAACAGGAGCTGGTTTTCTCCAGGGAGGCTGGTTTTCTCCAGAGATAGGAAGGTTTAGGATGGTTTTGTGTATTGTTCAGAATGGAGCGAGACAGTGTGGAGTTTAAGTCAGAGGAGAACAGCCCAGAAACAACTCCCAGAACTGTATCTATTCTGTGGTTTCCTCCCAGGACCCTGCACTATATATACATTCTTAGAATGTATATATAAACAGCACTACATATATTTCCAAGCATGTCAGTATTTGAGGTGGTAGTTCAGTATATATTAAGTGAAACCCTATTCCACACATAGAGTAAGTTCACAGACTGTAAGGATCTCTAAATACTCGCAACTTTAGAGATAAATTCTTTGTGATTTATTGTAAAAACATCATCATTGGTTGCTTTTGTTCCTCCCCATCCCACCCACGCCCCAGGACCTGTTTCATATATAGCTCTGGAGACCCCTGCTTTCTGTTTTCCTTTGGCAAATGCAGGAACAGAAACAAAGAGTGTCCATAAATCCTTGAGCAAAGTGCATGCCTTAGGGAAGAATGTGTAGACACCAATGGGGGGGTGTCACCCTGCTCAGGGAATGACACCTTAACTCCAAATCACATTATTGTTTCGTAGAAATCTTGTTCCCAGGGTAGTTGCCATGCTTTAAAGGAACAGCAATGGCTTTGTCTAAGGGTTGACCGTTGCAATAATTTGGTTACTTGTTTTATGGTGAAACTTTACCTCCTAAGGCTTATTTTTTGCTTTGGATAGCATTCCCCACCTCCCCCTTACTTGGGTGTAAATTTTCCCTTTTCCTAGATTACCTTTGGCCTAAAATGACTAAGGTGACTGAGTCCAGAATTCTAACCTAATCTTCTGTATAGGCCATTTACATGCTTTAGATACTAGTGAATTCTAATGTTAGTGAATTCTAACATCTGGCGTAACCTGCCCAGGAATTACTCCTACGGCTGCTCTGGGGACCGTGCCGGATGCTGGGGATTGAGCCCAGGCTGGTTGTGTGCAAGGCAAGCTATTGCTCCAGTCCCTCCAGTGAACTCTTTCTCCTCACACCCCTTGCTGGCCAGCCATGAAAATGTCCCTGGGAGTGTGAACTTTTCAGCCCTGAGTGTTCTGTGTCAGCAGCTTTTGACCAGTCAAGCCAGACTTTCAGGATGTGGCTCCAGAGAGCCGAGGAAAGTTAAGGGTCAAGACCAAGGTGAGAGAAAAGCTAAAGTTACCTTCAGTTCAGTCGGAGTCTCCTTCCTCATCCCTTAAGGTTCCTGCAGAAAGTGCTGTGTGTTCTTCCGAGAGGAAAGGTTGTAGATTTCTCCCAGGTACGCGCCTGCCCTCGAAGATGTGTATTTACCTTCTTTTAAACCGTTTTTAAGGGAGAAGCAGGTTAGTAGATCCCGTGGCTTGCATGTGTTAAGTTCTGGACCTGCTCCCCTGAGGGAAGGGTGACGAGTAAAGAATAACGTTCCCAGAGAAAAGGGATTCTGTTTCATTAGGTCCAATGGGGCCCGGAAAGAATGTGGCGTCTCTTTGCCTGCTTACTTCTGAGAAGGGCTGAAGAGACCCACCCGAAGGGAGCAAAATTGGGAGATTTAGCCCAACTGTTTCTCTTTACCCGTTAGCATCCTTTAACGTGGCTCTGGGCTTTCCAGCTTCACCTTGGTTAAAACCTGACTGAGCCGCACCTTGGAAGCGCAGTGATGTTATCGGCCAGGCCGTGGGAAACCCACCCCACGGGGTACAGGCTGGACGCAAACAAACAGTGGGAAAGGCTTCAGGTTACTCCTGAAGCGGGTCAACCCACGAATTTGCCTATGAATTCTGGCATGAAGGTGGCCAAGGCCGTGCCCTGGGCTTACTCCAGAGTTGTGCCAGGAGGTGCCAGGGCTTGAACCTGGTACCTTCCTCTTGCCCCCCAACCTGTAACTTTTTTAGCTAGGGATCTGTATTTAAGGCACTGTTAGCGTGGCACGGACCCTGCTCTGTGCTTTAACCAAGTAAACGAAAAGACGTGAAACCCCCTGAGAACCTCAGCCAAAGCCTGCTCCGGGTGGCCCCAGCTCCTGGCACAGCGCGCTGGTGTCTGCGCGCAATTGGCGCCTGCGAATTGCGGGCGCGGCTCCGGGGTTCCAGCGCTTCTCCGGCTGTGCAAGGCGGAGTGCAGGGCCAGCCAGCTGGGGATCGGATGTCGCCGGGATTTCTTCACAACCGGGAGAGGCAGACCTCGGAAAGGCTGAGGCAGTGCTAGGTGCTGCGGGGCCGTCCCCAGCCACCTCCGGGAGGAGGCGCGCCCCTCCCCCCATTTTGCGGGGTTCCCTGCGCCTGTGTTTGCTGCCTGCGGAGCTTCAGATTGAACGGAAAACAAATCAGAGACCAATATGCGACAGAATCAGAATGCCATACACAGCCTGGGACATTCCCAAATGCAAAGAAAAAATAGTTTCTTGGTTATTTATCCCCAGTTCACATGTAGCAGGGAGATTGGCTGTTTTACCTGCTTCCCCCAAACTGAGTTCTTCAGCCCCAGGGCACCCAGCGGGCAGGACTCTCTCCGGGGTTGCTTCCAGCTTGTTTGCTCCAGAAGCTGGAGCTGCTGCTGAATTTGTGAGCGGCCTTGGGGTCTTGTCTTGTGAGTCTAGAAACGGGGTTGGGGGCAGGAGTTAAACAGGCGTTTTCCAAGGGAGCCAGAGTTCCAGCTGGAACGCTCACCCCCTCATCTCACACCTCCCGTTATAAATCTCGAGAATAGTCTTGCTCTGGACTTGCACAACCAACTTTTTTCTTTCCCCCTGATGGATGAGCTCCTGGGTTTAAAAGATTACAGTAATCACAGGAGGACAGTGTAAATCGAATCTGATAGCAATAACTTTTCAGGGAAGGTCAGGCCCAAGTGAAATGTTACCAAGCAACAGGCATTTTGTTTGCAAAATACAATCAAAGAGCATCGATGAAGAATTCTTTGCTGCGGCCAGTCAGCACTTTCTGATAACAGCTTTACGGTCGGAAAGGAGTAAATCTTCATCCATCAACCTCCCCTGGCGGACTTACAGCCCCCTTTCTGGAAATGTTGCACTTCTGTCTGACAGGGAGGACAGACAGCCGGGAAGAAAATAGAAGAAAGAATCGATTTGCCGCCCGGAAGGCCTCTGCCTACCTTCCTCTTGCCTCCTCCTGTTGTTTACACGCTCAGCCCTTAGCACGCAGGTCATTGGACACCCAGGTCCTGTGCATGGCGCTGAGGGCTGGGTGGGCTTTGGACAGGGGCGAGTTTCTGGAGGCGTGAGCTGAGTGGCCGAGCTCACAGGTCCATCATCTCGGGTTAATGTCCTGGTCTCTCAGGCAGTGGCTCTAGTGAGTGCCCCCGCTGAGCGGTGCAGACCACAGTTCTCCAGTAACAACGTAAAGCGGGTGGGGTGCGTGGAGGGGGCACGCAGGCACTTCTTCGGTTTTTACTTTTCTTGTTCCACAGCGTAAAAGGCGCAATCAACTGTTATGTTATTAGTGTTCTGGACCTTAGAACTTTCCTTTTTGCTGTTTTTTTAACAGAATCCCTAATCTTTTAAATTCCAGTAATTTTTATTCCAATGATTTCATACCAATGAGTTTTAAGTAGCTGGGATCAGTGTCGTCCGTTCCCCCACACACACACACACACACACACCGCCATATTACTTTGTCAGGGTCAGTGTGAATATTTGTTGGCTCGCTGAGTTCCCCCCCAGGTAAATACAAGTTTCCTCCCATGAATACCAGTAGCCTAGTCTACTTGAGTTCCTTGCTGCATTTTGCTGTAAAATTTGACCAACTTCAAAGAAAATTCGAATGTTTGCAAAAGATTTCGTTAGTAAACTGAAACTGAAGCCCTCGGGTTGTCAAGAGGCAAGCCTTGAATTCTCTCATCTTTGCTGGAATTCAGCGCAGCGTGGGATTGCTGCTTGCTTTGGAAAAGTGTTATTTTCTGAGCCAAGAAAGAAGTCAGAACTAAATGTATGCACAGTTACAGGCCATACTTCCTTAATCCACCTCTGTCTGTTTTTTACTTTTTATTTTTTGGCAGCGGGGCACACCTGTGGTGCTCAGGAGTTAGTTCTGCCCCCTCCCCCATCACTCCTGGCAGGCTGGGGACCCTAGGGGGTGTGGACAAGGCAGATGCTGGTCCAGCTGTGCTGCCTCTCCAGCCCCCTCAAGTGCCTCTTACTATACCAGTGTCCCCTCTTCCACCAAAATAGATTATTCCCAAGGAATCGCACAGTTCCTTCATAAGTCACTAAGGCGACATTCGGACCGATCCAAGCCTGACTGGTTTTGCTTTGCACCATCCCACCCCCACGAGGAAGAGGAGTTTATACCCGTGTTCATTTCTGATTGTGCTTGAGGTTTTCAGTTCTTCAGCGTCTCATGATTCTGCTGTGAAATATAGATAACAGAAACTACTTAGTCTGTCCTGTTAGAACGGGATGGCTGCATTTCAGGACAGGAGTCTTCACCCTCAGCTCCTTCCGGCCCTTGCTGTCAGATTTTTGAAAATCACCCACAGGACACAGAGATAGATTCTGGAAGCAGAGGTGAAAAGACCAGGACACTGTCATCTGTGCGTAAAAATGCATGACATAGTTTCAGAAGATAAAGAGTTTTGTGACTTTTTGTGCTTGGTAACATTTCTTTCTGAGCTAGTGTTTTTGTGCTTGCTTTGTGGGTATAAGCTATTTTCTGCCTTGGTGACTGTAATAAGGTAGAATGGATAAGCCCACCACATCTCAGAAACATTTTCCATGTTTGTATGTCTTCAGTTGAGTGTGTCACACATGAAGTAGATGGTTTATACCTCTGAAATAACTGCCTAGGTTTGAAGAAATAGTCATGAAAACTTCCTCTAAGGAAGTTAGATGCTGTGACTGTTGGAAGGCACTTTTCTGTTCATTTGTTTCTCTTCAGTCCTGTAGTATATACATATGTATTTTTGCATATCTAGTATTTATTTAAAATTGGAAGCATTATTTCCATGGGAAAAACTTCTTAAATAGTTGCATTTTATGAAAAGTCAAGAGCTTATTTCAAGGATGTGAGAGTATACCTAATTATGAAATATATAAACTCGAATGAACATTATTAGTTTAAAAATATCCAGCTGTTAAAGCACTCAAAGCAGAAGATTCTATCACTTTCAGTAGGTGTTTGGAACAGCAGATTAAATAGATTTCTTTCGTTGTTTTGTTATGTATTGGGGCCACTCTGGTGATGCCCAGGGGTTACTTCTGGCTCTACTCAGGAATTACTCCTGGCGCAGTGCTCTGGGACCATATGGGATGTAGGCCGCACAGGGTCTTCAGTGTGCGAGGCAAATGCCCTAACCGCTGTACTCCTCGAAATAGATTATGTTCTCCTTTGCCTGGTACTTTGACTTTGCTGCACTCATATACCAGAAATAAAATTCTATCCTTTGAAATGTGTTCGTACTCGTTCAGGTTCTAGGAACGAGGGCGTCTGTTTTCAAAAAGAAGTGGGCAAAATTCTGGAGGAGTATTTCCTTTTCATCGTATTAGTGGTCTCGGATTTCTGCATCTAGAAAGGCCTTTGTGTTGGAAATCAACAGGAACAATTTATGAAGTTCATTTGAGGGAAAAAAAACACATCAAGAGATGTAAAGAAACACCTGCTATTCAATTACACTTTATCACTAGGCCTAAAACTCAGCCTCTATCATTACTTGTGAACGTCTGTGTTTATGATAGAATAATTTACAGTACCTCTAGTTTAGTCACAACAACACCGCCAGTACTCAACAACATAGTGTCACCATACAGCACAATACTTTTTTGCTGCTGTGTCAGATTGGGTGAGTCAAAGGGAAAATGCAGGCGCCCGGAGAGATAGTGCAGTGGGGGAGGGAGCTTGCCTTGTATGTGGTCAACCCAGGTCCAGTTCCGGCATTCATGTGGTCCTCCCGAGCATCGCCATGTGTGGCCCAAAGCAAAACAAAAGTCAGCAGTGCCAAGTGAGAAGCTAGTTTTCCTTTACCCAGTCTGGAAACGCCAATGGAGGTGGGCTGGGATTCTGCTGACCCAGCCTTAGCAGGAGGTCTGAATGGTGCCTGGGTGCCCGGATGCATGGGTGTGTCGAATTGTTTCAGGGCCCGTCTTTCCTTTGCACACAATATGAGGAGAACATTGCCCAGCTGGTTGGAATATCTTGAATTTGTAGATTTGGTTCCTGTGACATCCTATTAGCTCCTCATGACTTGGCCACAGGCCTTGGTGAGGCTGATCCTTCCAGCGACCTGTGGAGAGTGTGAATGAATCAGCCCCAGCCAGCACCGGTCCTTGAGAAGTAGCCAGAAGCAAGGGCTGCCCTCATGTGGTTGGGGGAGGCGGACAAGAAAATAAGAAAGATTTTGCCATCCGGAGGTCGGTGAGCAAATGGCACCTTAGGATTCCATTGTGAGTCCTGAGACTTGGAAAACAGGTGCAAAGAAAGAATTTCATCCAGTTCATTGGACAGACTCTCCATTGCCATTTTGAAAAAATACTTTTCTTTTTTCCCCTTATAATAAATATGACATCAGAGTTTAGCTAACCTGCTCTATAGAATCATTTGCTTCTGGACGTTGATGTCTTCTTTTTTAAGCATGGATTTGTTTGGTTGATAGATATCAAAATATTTCCTTGGGTGTTTTTAGTGTTTGAAAAAAACATCTGGGTGGATTTTAAAATAGGAAGCTGGGCTGTAGGGCCTTAATGATGGTACAGGGTTAAGGCACATGTCTTGCACGTGGCTGATCTGGATTCTCAGCACTTTATAGCCCTGCCAGGAATAAGCACTGAACACTGCTGGGTGTGGCCCGTTCTCCCCCCAACCAGAAAAAAAAAGGACCTATTTTTTTTTTTTGCTTTTTTTGGTCACACCCGGCAATGCTCAGGGGTTTCTCCTGGCTCTGCACTCAGGAATTGCTCCTGGCAGTGCTCGGGAGCATTTCTCCTGGCTCTGCACTCAGGAATTACTCCTGGCGGTGCTCGGGGACCATATGGGATTGGGGGGGATCGAACCCGGGCCGGCATGGACAAGGCAAACGCCTTACCCGCTGGGCTATTGCTCCGGCCCCAAAGGACCTATTTTTAGGTTTACACATTTCTTTTTAAAACAGCTAGGTTGGAATATTTTTAGTTAAAATTTTATATGCCCTCTTTTGCTTAAAAAAAAGTGGGTGACAGGGTTTAATGGGCTGACTACATACTTTGCATGTTGGAACCCTGGATCCCATCACCATACCATGGGGGCCCCCCAGCACCACGTGGAGTGACCCCCAAGAGTAAACTGCATATAGCTCCAGATTTGGCGAATGTGGACCCTACTCAAACAGCCACTATTTATATAATGTGCTACTGTAGCCTATTTCTTTTTCTCTTTTTAAAAATGTGGTCAAATATGGCTTACCAAATTTACTGTGTAGGTTGTAGCTTTGTTTTTGTTTTGGAGCCATACCTGGTGCTATTCAGGACTTACTCCTCACTGCTCAGGGGTCATTCCTGTAGGGCTTGAGAGGCCATCGTGGTTCTGAGAATCAAGTGCAGGTCATCAGCAGGGACCTGCCCCTATGCTATCGGGCCCACAGCATTGAATATTCAGTCTTTCAGCAATGGTGCTGTTTAGTGTCCCTGAGACAGCTTGTGCAGTCTTCACTCCCATTTCCAGGATTTTTTTGTCCCTCTAAGCTGAAACTGGCCCCATTTAGCAACTCCTTACTCTCCTTCCTTCCCCTTCCTGGTGACTTTCTCTCTTTGAATTTGCCAGTGATAGGAAATAAGTGAACACCTGTAGTCCTGGTCGTTTGTGACTTACTTGTTTCACTTACCATGTTTTCAAGGTACACTTTCTCGTGGTGTAAGTTCGAACTTGGTTTTAGGTGAGTCAGAATCACATCCCCTTTTTATGCAGATACTGCATTGTTAACCCATTTATCCATTGGTGGATCTCACTTGTTTCCACTTCTTGTCCATTGTGAATATAGTTACTATGACCATTACTGTACCAAACTTGTGTGTTTGATGTTGGACAGATCCTGCCTGGCTCTGTCGGTATTTCTCTCTGCCGTGTGTCTTGTTTCCCTACCTAGACAACCCCTTTCCCAGGTCAGGGTCAGTCTCATACTTCCTGCTGATTTCCGCCCATCAGACTTTTCCAGGTCATGGTGATGCCAATACCAAATGCTGACAGTAATAGATAGTGAAAGTAAAAATTAGAGAAATAGGGAACCTAGGAGTATCTGGCATTTGAAACATGTTATGTCCATATTTAGCCAAGAAGAGTTTTCTCCTTCCTTGCCAAGCTCTGCTGAGCCAGGTGTGGTCAACCTGGTGTTGGGTGAAGACCCAGCCACTGTTCAGTCATTTCCAAGGGTTTCATGTTGCAGAAATAGCAAGAGGTTTGCATGGGGTGGCAAGTTGGGAGGATGGAGTTAGATCTGGCCGTAAGACAGTCTGTAAACGTGTTTTCAGTGTTGGTTTGGATCAATGGACGTGAAATCAGGAAAGGGTAGCTTTATCCCCATCCCTCGAAAGCTGCAGGGGAGAATAGGTCAGATTTCTCATACCAAAATAGGTCCTTTATACATCCTCGAGTTGGTCTAGAAGGCCAAGATGGCTTAATAGTGCGGGAGCTACAGGTGACTCCCACATGGAAATCTTAGATTGTGTGTCAGAAGACTCAGCAGTTTGCCTCAGGTTCCAATTGGGGATAAGTATGGATTAGTATTATGATTGAAAGGTGCACTTGTGGAACTTAAGAATATTTTCAAAGTATTTATTTATGTTTGCCACATATTTATTAACCTGAAAGAAACAAAGTTTTGGGGCGGGAGCAATAGCCCAGCAGGTAGGGCATTTGCCTTGCACGTGGGTGGCCTATGCCGGCCCAGGTTCGATCCCTGGCATCCCATATGGTCCCCTGAGCACTTCCAGGAGGAATTCCTAAGTGCAGAGCCAGGAGTAACCCTTGAGCATTGCCGGGTGTGACTCAAAAAGCAAAAAAAAAGAAAAAGAAAAAAGAAAAGAAAGTTTTGTCTTTCAATTATAGTTTGGCTCTATTTCATGTTAGAAAAAAAATGGTCACAAATAGGCCTTTGTGTATAGCTATTGAGGAAAACACCCACAAATAGGAGGAGATGGGCGTTGGTAGTTGCTTTTGATGAAATTTCACCATGGACTATCTACAGGTAATCAGGTGAACCCACAGAGAAGGCGCCAAGGCATCTATTCAGGTCGGGCAGGAGAAAACCCAGGTAACCCGATCACTTACAGTCCGACAGCTGGGTCATTAAGTTTTCATCTTTATGTCAGTTACACTGGCTTTGAGTTGACACAGCCAGGATACATTTTACAAGGGATAAAAACTCGCTTGCCTGGGGCCGGAGCCATAGTCCAGCGGGTAAGGTGTTTGCCTTGCACACGGCAGACACCTTAAGGGTTTGATCCCCGGCATCCCATATGGTACCCTGAGTACCACTATTGGTAATACTATGGTACCACTACTGCCAGGAGTGATTCCTGAGTGCAGAGCAAGGAATAACCCCTGAGCATTGCCACATGTGACCCTAAAAGCAAAAAAAAAAAAACAAAAAAAAACCCACTTGTCTATGGCTGTTCAAAAAGACTGTTCCTCGATGATCAGGTGCTGTTAGGATTTATGACTGCCAGCCAAGCTCTCTGACCACCCTGTTCTGCCTTCCTGGCCCTGGCACACTAGCCCGTTTGGAGTCATGTTTGAGGGAAAACTTCAGTGTGCAGCTTGTATTTCACAGCAGATGTGCTGTTTCCATAGACGCAGGAAGTCACCTGAAGTCTTCTCTGTGAACTTTGCGGCAGTGTGGGAGAGCGTCTGTGCTTTGGCCGTAGACTCTGGCTTTCTGGGCCAGTGAAGAGTCCGGTGTGGTGAGGAGCCCTGCTCCGTGGTGGGTTTCCAGAACCCTCCCAGCCCTTTCCCCACCCTCTCAGCGCGTTTTACTTGCCAAAAGATGGCAGTCGCTCAGTGGATTGGTTTTTCTGTCTTTTTAGCTGTGCTGGGAATTGAATCCAGGGCCTCACACATGCAAGTTACTCTGTATTTCTGTGCCTCACACACACACACACACACACACACACACACACACAGAGTGAATTTTTTTTAGAGAAACAGCAACCTGTGAAGGCTTCCCCTGCTTTATCACTAGGAATGACGTCAGTGGTTAATCTGCATGGTGACCAAGTTAAGCCTAGTTAAGACACGTTAGCACATAGTCAGGCTATGGGAAACGCGTTTCCAGCATTAAAATTCCCCGTAGGGTTCGGATTTTGCATCAGCAACTTGCACCAGTCCCTTGACCACACGCAGGAGCCGCATTTGCAGGAGTGGCAAGACAAGCCCACGCTCATTCCTGCCCTGACTCGGCACCCCAGGAGAGAGCGTGTCTGTCCGCCCTGCTTGTGGGTAGATAGGTCTCTAGCCACTGTGTGGAGGAGGACTTCTCTCACTCCACTCATTGATTAGCTTTTATTTTCAGGTAGGAGCGCGTGTTTGGGTGCGTTTGTGTGCATGTGTGTGTTGTGTGTGTGTGAATATGTTGTGTACATGAGAGGGAATATGCCTGTGTGTGGATTAGTATTGATTAGTATTTTGTGTGTGTGTTTGTGTCAGTGTGAGCAAGTATGTATTTGTGTGAGCATGTGGGAGTGCTGTGTAGGTGTGTGTATGTGTGAGCACGCACATGTGAGTGTGTTGTATGTGAGAGGGAGTGTTTGAGCATATGTGTTACATGTGTGGAGGAATTGTGTGTGCATTAGTGTGTGGAGCATGTGCGTATGAGTAGGTGTTGCATGCACGTAAGCATGTGCGTGTTGTGCGAAGTGTGAAGTGTCTGGGAGGGAGTGTGTGTATGTTGTGTACGTTTGTGTGTGAATGCACCTGTGTGTGTGTCCTTTCCAGTGACATTCCTGGGATTTTCCTGGCGCTGGCGGGCGGTGTGCACGCCCCATCCCTGCCGTGGGCCCGTGCTCCGTCGCATTGACCCTTTCCTGTCCCGAGAGGATTAACCAGCTGTCCTCTGCCTTTCAGATCTGACGGAGGAGCGGCTGCTGGACGGCAGCACCACCGACAACCCAGAGACCTTCAGCGACAAGGACTCGGAGCAGAGGAGCTCCCGGACGCGGTGAAAGGCAAGAGCTGCTTCGCCCCCGACAGCCCCGAGATCGTGTCGGTGGACGAGGGCAGCTACGCGGCCGGCCAGAAGAACGGGGGCAGCTCGGAGGGCCGCGCCGACAGCCCCGGGTACCCCGGGGAGCAGAATCACCTCCTGATCGAGGGCCCGTCGGGGACCGTGTCTCTGCCCTTCAGCCTGAAAGCCAACAGGCCGCCCCTGGAGGTGTTAAAGAAGATATTCCCGGCGCAGAAGCCCACCGTGCTGGAGCTGATCCTGAAGGGCTGCGGCGGGGACCTGGTGGGCGCCGTGGAGGTGCTGCTGTCCAGCCGCTCGTCGGGGGCCGGCGCCGACCGAACTGCGGCCGAGCCCGAGGGGCCTGGTGCTGCCCTCCAACGGGCACCTCTTCGAACACACCCTCAGCTCCTACCCCATCTCCTCGTCCAAGTGGTCGGTGGGCTCCGCCTTCAGAGTCCCCGACTCGCTGAGGTTTTCCGCCGACTCCACGAACGTGGTCCCCAGCCCGCTGGCCGTGCCCCTGCAGCACCCGTTCCCGCAG
Source organism: Cryptotis parvus (assembly GCA_021461705.1). Lineage (NCBI taxonomy): Eukaryota > Metazoa > Chordata > Mammalia > Eulipotyphla > Soricidae > Cryptotis > Cryptotis parvus. The sequence continues at coordinate 49,044 of JAJIBD010032570.1, read as the reverse complement.
CCGCCCCGGTACCCGCTGATGCTGAGGAATACGCTGGCCAGAAACCAGCCGAGCCCCTTTCTGCCCAATGACGTCACCCCTGTGGAACACCATGACGCTGCAGCAGCAGTACCAGCTGCGCTCGCAGTACGTCAGCCCCTTCCCCAGTAACTCTGCCGGCGTCTTCCGGAGCTCGCCCGTGCTCCCCGCGCGCGCCGCCGAGGACCCCCGCATCTCCATCCCCGAGGACACGTGCCCCCTGGTGTCCAAGCCGGCCATGTACAGCGAGGGAGGACTACGACGAGCGGTCCGACTCCGCCGACTCCAGAATCCTCAACACGTCCTCCTAAAGTGGGGCGCCCACGGCGGGCCAGGTGACATGGTCTCTGCATTTGGACCCTGCCTCCTCCCAGCCTGCCCGGGGGTCCGTCTTCTGTCTGCCCCCCCCCAACCTTTCCTTCTCTTGGACAAAAGGGACTTGCTTGATTCTATACATTCGCAATAAAAAATAACTTATTTAATTTCTTGCACTTCACAGGAAATGCCAAATAGCTCTGTGGTTTTAGTGCTGAGTGTCCCCCCCCCTTGTAAAAGAGCGTCTCATGCTGATAGTCTGGGGGAAGCTGGGTCCACACAAGATTTATCTGGGGATGTCAAGCTTCAGGTCAGATGGGTCCTATAATCCACCCGGAATGTTCTAGAAAAATACTTTACTTGAATGCAGTTTTGTCCCAGAGGATTCCTCAGGATATGCTGACCGGAAAGGACAAGCAAGAGTTGATGGCAAATGGATGCTAGCAGGGGGCGCTCTGTTCCCGCACTCAAGAACCTTCTGCAGTGTAACAGACTAGCCCTGGAGCGAACCGCTCACCTGCTTATTTAAGCTTGGACAATTTTTCCGAGATAAACTCCATTAAGAATTATTCTTTTCACATGGCTGAATCGAAACATGTGTAATGTCGGTGTAAAACCAATCCCAGCTGTGAACTGCATGAAATGTTTTGTGAAATGAACATAAGATTAAGCTTTGTCAGGTTAATGTAGCATGCTAAGGACTCTAGAAAATAATAAACTAAGGAGCCGGTCTTGGTTAATGTCATTTTGCTGGTGGAAAGGAGATCTCGGACGTAGAAGGCTTCCAAGCCCACGATTACAGTGTCACACGGTGTCCGTGACTGAATGCCACGTTTGGCGGGGCCCGGGGTGTGCACTGAGAAAGAAGGGAAGTAGCTTCCTCGTTTATCCCCAAGAGGAAGAAGCGTAGAGTGAATTCAGCTCCCTTCTATTTGCTTGTTTCTGCAGTATGTGCTTAGTGAGTGCCTACCTTGTTATCGCCATTGTAGTCTACTGTGCACCTCACCCACTGGTGAGTCCATAAGCTGAGATCACAGTAGAGAATCTCGGTCGGAAACAGGAGTGTGGGAAGGAGGGAAGGCTAGGCCCTGACGCAGAGACATCCACCAGCAGTCAGGAACTGCTGTGTGTGAGGGTCACAGATTTGCACTCAGAAAACAAAGTCCTTTTGGAGAACACGCAGTTCTGGTGTGGTGGAGGATGATGCCATGAAACACGGAAAACCAGGACCTCCCCTTCATTTTATTTAATTTTTGCTTTTTGGGGTCACACCCGGCAGTACTCAGGGGTGATTCTTGGCTCTGCACTCAGGAATTACTCCTGGCAGTGCTTGGAGGACCATATGGGGTGTTGGGGATTGAACTTGGGTTGGCGCATGCAAGGCAAACGGTCTATCCATTATCCTTTCGTCGTCCCGTTCATTGTAAAAACATTTTTGGGGTGCTGTATGTGTCTAAGATCCTGGCTCATATATGTATGTCTATGCTTGCATATATATATATATATATATATGTACATATAGTGTGTGTATAATACTATTTGGGGCCACACCTGGCTATCCTCAGGGCTTACTCCTGACCCTGTGCTCACAGATCACTCCTGGTGGGACTTAGAGAATGGAATGGGATGCTGGGGATTGAATCATGGTTGGTTGTGTGCTCTCTCCAGTGTTGCTCAGATATATTTTCATTTTTTAAAAAAATTGTTGAATTACCATGGATATACAAGTTCTTCATGATTGAGTTTCAGTCACACAATGTTCCAGCACCCATCGATTTACCAGTCAGTGTCCCAAGTTTTCCCCCACCCCTAGCCTGCCTCTATGGCAGACACTCTCTCTCTGTGTCTCTCTGTGTCTCTCTATCTCTCTGTCCTCTCTCTGTGTCTCTCTGTCTCTCTCTGTCTGTCTCTCTCTGTCTCTCTCTGTCTCTCTCTGTCTCTCTCTCTCATTAGGAGCCATGGTTCTCGGTACCATTACTGAGAGTGTATCCCGTGTATCACGTCACCTCCTTTCAGCACCCAGTTCTTTCAGAGTCATTGTTTCCAACTCTGCTCAGATCTTTTTAAGAGCAAAATTCCCAATAGCACTATTCAGTGGCGGCCACACTTCTTTCCTATCTTCAGAGTACTCCAGAGGAAGAGGAGTGCTTAGCTAAGAGAAAAAATTGGGAGTATGGCTGGGAAAGTAAGCCAATTTAAAGGGAATCAATAAAGCCAGTATGGACAGGGCCGCAGGACCGCGTGGAGGAGTCTATGGGGCTGCTTAGTCAGGAGCGAGAGGAGCAGATTCCCTTGCCTGAGAAGCTTCCTGAGCGGGGGCTGGGCGTCGACATCAGCTGCCGCCCCCTCCTTGTAGAGGTGCCTGGAGAAAAGGAGATACTTGAAGTGAGAAACTGACTTTGGGACCACCTGCTGGTGCCGAGGGGCTGCTGGGGCTGAGCCCGGGGGCAGTGGGGATTGAGTCCAGGCCTCCTGCCTGCCTGCAAAACGGCGCTTAAGCAGTTGTCCTGTCTCCGATCAGCAGCTTCTCTGCTTGGGTGGGCCCCGAGGTGCTGGGGCTCTCCTGGGCCACCCCCGGCATGTGCTGGAAGCTTTAGCACCGCGCCAGTGATGTGTGCGGGACCTGGAGGTGTGGGAGGGGGCTACGGGACGGGCTGTCAGGACACTCAATGTAGAGGTATGCTCTCGCTCTACACCTGAACCACACACAGAGAAAGCAGGCTATGCCGGGACAACAACCAAACCTCAAAATGTGCCTGTCAGAGAGGTGGGGGCTGGGAGGGAACCTGGGGTGTTGGTGCCGCCGGGGTGGGCGGGGCGAGGAAGGAGATCCTCTACTCACTGGTGGCAAATCTCACATCTGCAGCTCAGTTATGAGTAACTGTAACTGCCTCGATTAAAACCACATGTGGGGTGGTGTGTGTGTGTGTGTGTGTGTCCCGGGAAAACGGGCAGACTGGGCGAGCTCAGTGCCTTAGGGCATGCTTTGCTTGTGAATCCCGTGGGCTTGCTCCCTCACCCTCAGGTCGGCTGAGCACGTCTGGCAAGCACTGAAGCCCTGAAGCAGCTCCAGGTGTGGCCCAGTAATGAACGAGAGCAGTGAAAGATGGGACCGCCACCCTCTTCGGCACATCGTCCCTAACGCGATGCTGAGTAACAGGGATGACTATGCCCCCGTGCGGTCTCCCTGGCCACGGCTGGTGGCCCTGCTGCCCCAAGCCCAGTAGCTGCTCGCCCTTGGACTCTTGTTTGAAATGCTGGTCAGTTGGCTGAGGCGCGGGGCCCAGGGCCTACTGACTACTGCTTGGGAGGCCCCCTGAAGTGGAGGGAACATATGGAGATTTCCATCTCCCTCCTGTATTGCCATCGCCTTGTAGATGGAAAATTCATTTCAACGTATAAGCAACATGGTCCACACCTTTGGTCTTGTCCAAATGGCTTTGGAACCGATGATTAACTTGAATGTATACTTGAGAGTAGAAATTCTCATTTCTGGAAACTTCCGGTTGGTGTTGGTTATCAGCAACGACATCAATAGTGCGTTGGGGTGCTGGAGTGATAGTTCAGTGGGGAGGGCGTTTGCCTTGCACGCAGCAAAACCTGGCTTGGACCCCCGGCATCCCATACAGTCCCCTGAGCACCACCAGGGGTAATTCCTGAGTGCAGAGCCAGGAGTAACCCCTGAGCATTGCTGGGTGTGACCCAAAAAAGCAAAAAAAAAAAAAAAAGTAGTGCATGGGTCAGCTGGAGTCAGCATGGGTCAGCTGGAGAGCTACGAGAGAGAGCGCCTCCTTGAGTGATTTCATTTGCTTCAAATGTGTACCCGGAAACGGAGTAGCTGAATCATATGGTAATTCTATCTTTAATTTGGGGGTAGTCCTGTTTTCCAAAGCCGCCGTCCTAGTTGGAGTTTCCACCGGGCAGCACTAGGAGCGTCCTGTCTCCCCCTGGTGGCCAGCCTTGTTATGCCCGTCTTAGCTTTGCACCTTCACCTGGTGTGCGGTGGTCTCTGGCTCCGCGACATCAGTCCTCTGGGTGACGGGATCAATATCTTGTTTATTGGCAAGCAGGACATGTGTCGGCCAGGTTTGTGCTTTGAGCTAAACCAGAGGGGTCTGGTGTTTGGGTGGGGCTATTTCAGTAGTCCTTTCTCGAATTCATCTTCGGCAGCCTAGCTTGCCCTCCGGCTCGCTCAGCAGGAGGTGCAGTGCCTGGGGAGCATTTGTTGGTGCCCAGAAAACAGGCAGTGACTGCACTGGAAGTGACACACTTGAGAAATGAACTTGACTTCGGCGCCTGCTGTTTCCGTGATTCATTCTGTTTCATGTGCATTTACTCAGCAGAAGTGAGTTGAAAATAAGATAGATGCTAAATTTATATGTTAATTTTAATATTGAAGCTATCCTGTATTTGAAGAATAAGATCAATGCTTCACTTTCATTCCTCATGCGGTCCTGAATGTTGGCATTACGGGGGTGGGGGGAGAAAACAATTTGCCAATGCGTCCTCCCCCAAATTCCAGTCGGGGCGGAGGAGTCAGCCTTGCCTCTCAGATGTTCCCACAGTATCACTTACTATTTGGGCGTGAGGGTCAGAGGGAGGGGCATTGCGCTTCCTGAGGTAACAATGGGCTTTATTTACTAATTGGATTCTAAGAATTTGCCGTTGTTCGCCTTATCAAGCGCTTCCTATATCCCCTGGCCTAGCCGCTGGACCTTGCCAAAAGTAAACTCAGCAGTTGTTCAGGAACTGTTTCCAGAAGACACGGCCGCAGCTGAAGGTTTTAGACCATTTCCTCAACTCCTAGGCTTACTACCCCCTTTTAAAAAAATTTTTTTTATCATACCACCGTGAGATATACAATTACAACGTTGTTCACGTTTGGAGGTTTCGGTCACACAGTGTTCCAGCACCCCACCCTCCACCAGTGCCCATCACCCACCACCCATGTCCCCAATTCCCTCCCCCTCCCACGGCCTGCCTAAATGGCAGGTTCTTTATCTCCTCTCTCTCTCTCTCTCTCTCTCTCCTCCTTCTCCTACACATTGTGGGTTGCACTACGTACACTTAGAAGCCATCATTTGCATTTTTTTTGCCTGTATTTAATGCTCAGTTCTATGTTGGTATCAGACCTTTTGACATTTATTCACACATGTTCCCTTCTCTGTCTTACCTAACCTCTGACTCCCACATGCTTGTGGTAATTTCCACTTTTGGTAAGATCACCTGGTATATTTATGTCATGCAAATAAATGCAGTCATTCTATGTCTCTCTTTCCTTCTGACTAATTTTACTCAACATGATTCTTTCCATGTCCATCCATTTATAGGCAAATTTCATAACTTCATTTTTTCTGACAGCTGCATAGTATTCCATTGTGTAGATGTACCACAGTTTCTTTATCCAGTCATCAGTTCTCGGGCATACTGGTTGTTTCCAGGTTCTGGCTATTGTGAATAGTGCTGCTATGAAAATAAAAGAGCGGATTGTGTTTCCGCTGTGTGTTTTTGGCTTCCCAGGGTATATTCCCAGGAGTGGTATGGCTGGGTCAAAAGGGAGCTCAATTTCTAGTCTTTGGAGGAGTGTCCATATTGTTTTCCAGAAAGTAACCCCCTTTCTTTTAAACAACAACAACAACAACAAAAGACCCACTTGGTGTCCCCCGCACTCTGACCCTCAAATCTGCTTTGGCGCTCAGGGATGTTTGTGGGGTTGTGTTGTTTGTGTGCTTTGGGATACAATCAGTGGTACTCAGGGCTTGATCCTGGTGGGGAACAAACCAGGGCCAGCGGCATCAGAACGCAGGGAACCCAGCCCCCCCGTCTGCCTTCTTTACTACAACATTCTCCCCCCCCCCCCCACCCCAGTTTCATCCTGGGCGGGCACAGTCTCACCCTCACATACCTAGTGCAGCCCGAGAGAAATACCGCCTACTTGGGAAAAATTGTTTTAGACCTGCTCTTCACACAAGGTGACGGCTTGCTCCTGGCTCTGGGCTCAGCCTCACTCCTGGTGGAGCTCAGGGGACCATATGGGGTGACGGGAGGAAGCCGGGCGGGCAGTGTGCAAGGCGGGCAGTGTGCAAGGCAAGCACACTACCCGCTCTGTTTTCACTGCAGCCCCTCGCACACTCATGCTGTGGCTGAAGCAAGTTCCCAGAGTTCTGTTTCCGGAGAGGATCTTTGGGGGCAAGAACAGTCTTTGCGCTCACAGGAGACTGAAGTTCTGGAAGGCAGGACAGCCAGCATCACTGGGCACCAAGCTGTGTGGTCTCTGCCTCCACAGCGCCGGCCCCACAAGGCCCTTGGGGGGCAGCGGGAAGGGGGTAGCGGGGAGGGAGGGGGCAGCGGTGGGAGGGGGCTGTGGGACCCAGGCTGAAGTGATTATGCAAAACGGGGGGGGTTAGCCTCACGGGCCTGTGACCTGTGCTTGGGATTTACTCCTGTGCTGGCGGTTCACAATGGTCCTCCAGAGTCACATGAGGTGTAGTGGGGGTGGGGGTTCACTATGGTCCTCCAGAATCACATGAGGTGAGGGGGCGGGGTTCACTATGGACCTCCAGAATCACATGAGGTGTAGTGGGGGCGGGGGTTCACTATGGTCCTCCAGAATCACATGAGGTGCAGTGGGGGGGCGGGGGTTCACTATGGTCCTCCAGAATCACATGAGGTGTAGTGGGGGCGTTCACTATGGTCCTCCAGAATCACATGAGGTGTAGTGGGGGCGTTCACTATGGTCCTCCAGAATCACATGAGGTGTAGTGGGGGCGTTCACTATGGTCCTCCAGAATCACATGAGGTGCAGTGGGGGCGGGGGTTCACTATGGTCCTCCAGAATCACATGAGGTGAAGGGGGGCGGGGTTCACTATGGACCTCCAGAATCACATGAGGTGTAGTGGGGGCGGGGGTTCACTATGGTCCTCCAGAATCACATGGGGTGTAGTGGGGCGGGGCGTTCACTATGGTCCTCCAGAATCACATGAGGTGTAGTGGGGGCGCGGGGTTCACTATGGACCTCCAGAATCACATGAGGTGTAGTGGGGCGGGGCGTTCACGATGGTCCTCCAGAATCACATGAGGTGTAGTGGGGCGCGGGGTTCACTATGGACCTCCAGAATTACATGAGGTGTAGTGGGGGCGGGGCGTTCACTATGGTCCTCCAGAATCACATGAGGTGTAGTGGGGGCGGGGCGTTCACGATGGTCCTCCAGAATCACATGAGGTGTAGTGGGGGGCGGGGGTTCACTTTGGTCCTCCAGAATCACATGAGGTGTAGTGGGGGGCGGGGGTTCACTATGGTCCTCCAGAATGACATGAGGTGCAGTGGGGGCGTTCACTATGGTCCTCCAGAATCACATGAGGTGTAGTGGGGGCGTTCACTATGGTCCTCCAGAATCACATGAGGTGTAGTGGGGGGTGGGGGGTTCACTATGGTCCTCCAGAATCACATGAGGTGTAGTGGGGGTGGGGGTTCACGATGGTTCTCCAGAATCACATGAGGTGTAGGGGGCAGGGCGTTCACTATGGTCCTCCAGAATCACATGAGGTGTAGTGTGGGGGGCGGGGTTCACTATGGTCCTCCAGAATCACATGAGGTGTAGTGGGGGCGGGGGGGTTCACGATGGTTCTCCAGAATCACATGAGGTGTAGTGGGGGGGCGTTCACGATGGTCCTCCAGAATCACATGAGGTGTAGTGGGGGCGGGGCGTTCACTATGGTCCTCCAGAATCACATGAGGTGTATTGGGGCGGGGCGTTCACGATGGTCCTCCAGAATCACATGAGGTGTAGTGGGGCGGGGGTTCACTATGGTCCTCCAGAATCACATGAGGTGTAGTGGGGGAGTAGGGGGTACAGCCAGGCGGCTGCCCTCGGATTGCCCCTGCACGGTCTGTCCAGCTCGTGTTGTACAGTTTTCACGCACGGCAGGAGCCCAGCCCAGGAGCAATTGGGGGCTCGCTCCAGAAAGTCTTCTATTTCTTCTAATTTGTCAGATCAGAAAGGTACTGTTAGAAACAGACTTTGCTACACTTGCCCTAACGCACCCCAAGTTCCCATGTACATTTCTTCCTCGCCCCTTAATTAATCGCCTTTCAAAATGCAAACCCTTTTCCTTTGCTAAGAAGGTGTGTAAATCCCTCGGGCAAACCCTTTTGTTTCTTTTTGCTTTTTTGGGTTATACCAGGCAATGCTCAGGGGTTACTCCTGGAGTCACTCCTGGTGGTGCTGGGGGACTGGGATGCCAGAACCCCGAACCCGGGTCAGCTGCGTGCAAGGCAAACGCCCTCCCCGCTGTGCTATCCCTCCGGCCCCCACATCTCTTTCCTATTTGCATTCCTTTTTTTTCCTGTGGCCCTACCAAACAGACAGATGGCGCCTGTTCTCTTAATTTAGGGTTTCCTTTGCGGCCCGACCCCGGAACTGAGCGTGGAGGTCGCCCGAGCAGTGGCAGTGGTGGACAGGACAGTCACTTCTGCAGCCCGGAGTCCCGGTGGTCTCTGACTAGTTTCCCTCTTACAGGAGGTGGAATGGGCGAGAGGGGCTGAGAGTTGAAGCCTCCCAAGGGCATGCCGGGGTCAGAGGGCAGGGCATGCTGGGGTCAGAGGTCAGAGGAGTGCCCTGGGGTCCCCAGGATCACATGACTGCTGTCCCAGAGGCGGAGGCAGGCCAGTGAAGCCAATGGGCCCCCCAGCGGCTCGCCCATGGCCGTGGCTCCCAGTGACCGGAGGGCAGGGGAGCGTTTGCACAGGGGCCCCCAAATTCACCACCCGGCAGGGAGCTGCGGTGCAGAGCCTGTGCCCAGTCCTTGCCGCACTGTCCTCCCCCGCACTGTCCTCCCCGCACTGTCCTCCCCGCACTGTCCTCCCCGCACTGTCCTCCCCGCACTGTCCTCGCACTGTCCTTCCCGCACTGTCCTCCCCACTGTCTCCTCCCGCACTGTCCTCCCCCACTGTCCTCCCCGCACTGTCCCTCCCCACTGTCCTCCCCACTGTCCTTCCCGCACTGTCCTCCCCGCACTGTCCTCGCACTGTCCTCCCCGCACGGTTCTCCCCGCACTGTCCTTCCCGCACTGTCCTCCCCGCACGGTCCTCCCGCACGGTCCTTCCTGCACTGTCCTCCCTGCACGGTCCTCCCCTGCACGGTCCTTCCCGCACTGTCCTCCCTGCACGGTCCTTCCGCACTGTCCTCCCTGCACGGTCCTCCCCCACGGTCCTTCCCGCACTGTGCTTCCCTGTCTGTCCTCCCGCACTGTCCTTCCCGCACGGTCCTCCCCACGGTCCTTCCCGTACTGTCCTCCCCTCACTGTCCTCCCCACTGTCCTCCCCTCACTGTCCTCCCCGCACTGTCCTCCCCACTGTCCTTCCCGCACTGTGCTTCCCGCACTGTCCTTCCCGCACTGTCCTCCTCCCGCTGTCCTCCCCCCGCACTGTCCTCCCTGCACTGTCCTCCCGCTCTGTCCTTCCCTACGGTCCTCCCCCGCACGGTCCTTCCCGCACTGTCCTCCCTGCACGGTCCTCCCTGCACGGTCCTCCCTGCACTGTCCTTCCCGCACTGTCCTCCTCCCTTGTCCTCCCGCACTGTCCTCCCCGCACTGTCCTCCCCACTGTCCTTCCCACACTGTCCTCCCCGCACTGTCCTCCCCGCACTGTCCTTCCCGCACTGTCCTCCCTGCACGGTCCTCCCCGCACGGTCCTTCCCGCACTGTCCTCCCTGCACGGTCCTCCCCGCGGTCCTTCCCGCACGGTCCTTCCCACACTGTCCTCCCGCACTGTCCTCCCTGCACGGTCCTCCCCCGCACGGTCCTTCCCGCACTGTCCTTCCCGCACTGTCCTCCCCTGCACGGTCCTCCCCGCACTGTCCTTCCCGCACTGTCCTCCCCGTTCTGTCCTCCCCTACTGTCCTCCCGCACTGTCCTCCCCGCACTGTCCTTCCCACACTGTCCTCCCCGCACTGTCCTCCCCCACTGTCCTTCCCGCACTGTCCTCCCTGCACGGTCCTCCCCTACGGTCCTTCCCGCACTGTCCTCCCTGCACGGTCCTCCCGCACGGTCCCTTCCCGCACGGTCCTTCCCACACTGTCCTCCCTGACGGTCCTCCCCGCACGGTCCTTCCCGCACTGTGCTTCCCGCACTGTCCTTCCCGCACTGTCCTCCCCTCGACTGTCCCTCCCCCGCACTGTCCTCCCCGCACTGTCCTCCCGCACTGTCCTCCCCGCACTGTCCTCCCTGCACTGTCCTCCCGCACTGTCCCGGCAGTTGAGCTTGGTTGACTTGCTCTGAGCCTGACTGGCCACGAAGGTCTTTGTTTTGCCCATTCTCTGACCAGTCGCAGCCGAGAGGGACTAGTTCACGTTGGGCAGGGCTCCAGGAGTCTCGTTCTCCGGGCTGGAGCCGTTGTACAGCGGGGAGGGGCCTTACCTAGCTGACCCGGGTTCCATCCCCAGCATCCCATAGGGTCCCCAGAGCACCGCCAGGAGTAATTCCTGACCAGACCCAGAGTAACCCTGAGCATCACCAGGACTGACCCAGGAAGAAAAACAACCACAACAACAAACCAGGGAATCCAGCACCTGCCTTGCAGGTGTGAGGCTGAAAATTGGGTCCCTGCTACTGACCCTTGTCCCACAACCAAGTGTGAGACCCCGACCCCCACTGAATACTGTGGCCCTTGGGAGGTGAAGGGGACAGAGGGACGTATGTCCAAATGCTCTGGACTGACCCTCCTTGCTCAAGGGCCAGTGCCAGGAGCCCAGGTGAATTAGAATTTCAGACACAGTGAATATTTCACTGTCTTAATGTTCCTGGCTCTATTTCTAGCAGTATTTCAGAATTTGTGAGAAAAAGACTGGATCCCTTGGGATGAACCCAGAGCCATGGCAGAGCCTGGCAAGCTACCTGTGGTGTATTAGATATGCCAAAAACAGCAGCAATAATGGACCTCATTCTCAACAAATGGAGACGTTACTGGCGCCGGCTCGAGCACATCGATGAACAACGGAAGACAAGTGACAAGGGATGAGTGACATTTCAGAATTTGTATTCATCGACATGTGTTGGGTCCCTTTAAGAGATTTAAGAGATCCCAGAGACCTGAAGCTCACCAAGGTTATGATAAGTTGGCGTCTTGCACAGGCTCTGCGGGCGCCGGCAGAGATGAGCCTCCCTTACTGTGGGAACAGTGTGCTCTAGACGGTACACGCTAGCCAGGTGTGGTCCCTGAGTGGTCCCTGAGTATAGAACCAGGTGTGGCCCCTGAGTATAGAGCCAGGTGTGGCCCCTGAGTATAGAGCCAGGTGTGACCCCTGAGTATAGAGCCAGGTGTGGCCCTGAGTATAGAGCCAGGTGTGGCCCTGAGTATAGAGCCAGGTGTGGCCCCTGAGTGAGTATAGAGCCAGGTGTGGCCCTGAGTATAGAGCCAGGTGTGGCCCTGAGAATAGAGCCAGGTGTGGCCCCTGAGTATAGAGCCAGGTGTGGCCCCTGAGTATAGAGCCAGGTGTGGCTCCTGAGTATAGAGCCAGGTGTGACCCCTGAGTATAGAGCCAGGTGTGGCTCCTGAGTATAGAGCCAGGTGTGACTCCTGAGTATAGAGCCAGGTGTGGCCCCTGAGTATAGAGCCAGGTGTGGCCCCTGAGTATAGAGCCAGGTGTGGCCCCTGAGTATAGAGCCAGGTGTGGCTCCTGAGTATAGAGCCAGGTGTGGACCCTGAGGTATAGAGCCAGGTGTGGCTCCTGAGTATAGAGCCAGGTATGGCCCCTGAGTATAGAGCCAGGTGTGGCCCAGGGGCTCAGGGGACGCCGTGGGGTTTAGGAAGCTCCCTGAGCATCTGTCCACCCGAGTCATCCTCTCTGCACCTGTGTGGAACCAGTTTCTTTCTGCAGCCCCTGCACTTACAAGAGTCACCTGGTCAACCCCATTAGCGGGGTGCCCTCAAGTCATTGCTAGACTGTTCCAAGTGTCACGGGCTTCTGACTGGTGAAGAGTGTCCTCTAGCGGGTTTCCACTAGCGTTTTCATTCCATCTGCCTTCCCCTGAAGAGCGGATCCCTAATTCACAGGAGTTAGTAGCTTTCAAGTAAATTCCTCGAGCTAATGGCGCCATCTTGTGGTCAGAGTACACCAATACAGCTTGACTCAGGTTCCAGATTACACATTCCCAAGGTTTTATTTTAAGCGGTCTCAGGAATTCCCTCGGGTTTGTTCTGTTTTGTTTGTGCGACGTTTTTTGTTTTTGAGTTTGGGGCACGTGATCAGGTCGCTCCGGTCCCCAGAGAAATACAATTGTTTTTTTGGTAGCTTGGCTTAATCCAGAGAACTTTCTGTATTCAGTTATTTCCCTTTAATGGAGGGCACGTTTAACTGCTCAGGCTCGCTCCTGGCACAGGGCTCGCTCCTGGTGCTGCTCAGGGGTCCTTAATGTGGTTCCACGGATGGAACCAGGGTGGGCAAGTGTGCAAGGCAAGTGTCCTGTCTGCTCTCCCCTGCCTCAGTCCCTAACTTTGCTTAAGTCAGATCCTTATCTGTTAATTCTTTGGGGTCTCTGACATTACCTGATCCTGAAGGCTGGGCTGGATTACTTTATCCATCCTGGATTTGAGACCACCGGAAACTCCGTGCTTGTCTTTGTAAGATCAGGCTTAGTCTCATCATTCTTCTCCCCAAAGAGGTGGCTGTCCAAGGTCTCCTCTGGAAACTCGGTGTATTTCACAGGCACGGTGCCCTAAAGCCTAACTGTCTTGCACTTCCGGACATTGTCTTGCTTCCTTCTCCTCTCAGCCTCTCTCGGAGCCGGAGAAGAGCAAGGCTGTCCGTCTTCTCGCCACACCTCTGTGGGTCCAGAAACCTCTGCTCCTTTCCAGCATAGGGATGTGGAATCACCTGACTGTGCCCTTGATTTTCATTTACCTAAAGGATAGAAGCATCTTCTCCTGTGCTTGCTGGACACCTGTGTGCTTTCTTTGGGCTCTATCTAGTCACATCTTTTAGTTTTAGGTTTTCACCAACACCAGTTGGTGCTCGGGAATTACTCCTGACTCTGGGCTCAGAGGAACTCTTGACTTCTGAGCCCAGGGGACCAGTGGGATGCTGGGGAGAGTTCTGGGATGTTGGGGATTGAACCTGGGTCGGCAGCGTGCAGGGCAGAACCCTCCCCGCTGTACTATCTGTCCAGTCCTGGACACGTGCTTTGCTTTCAGAGTGCATGTCTGCCTGTTGTTGAGTTGGGAGGTTCTTTATACAGTGTGGACACCATTCTCTATCTGGTATACGGTTTGCAAACATCTCCCTGTGAGCTCTCTTTTCACTTTCTTGGTGATATAGTTTGTGGCACAGATGTTTGTGATTTTGATGACATTTAATTGGTTCTTTTATGCTGTGTGCTTTTTTGGGGTGGTATACAAGAAGGCTTTGCCTAATGCATTGTCACAAAAAGTTTACTCGTTTGTTTTCTCCTAAGGGTTTTATAGTCTCAGTGCTTACATTTAGTTATATATTTAGGTCTCTGATCCGTTGTGAGTTAATTTTGTGCCTGGTGTAAGGAAAGATCTCCTTCTATCCCTTAGATCGGTTGCTTGTGGATCTCCAGTTGTCACCATCCTATTGGTCCCTTGTTCTTTTTACCATCTTCTAATCAGTGACCCAGGACAGCCAATCCAACATGGTCTCTTAGTTATTCATGAACTGCTGAATCCAGGAACTTTCCCCCTCTCCCCCGTTGCCAATAAATGATTCACACCTATGTCTTCTCTAGGTCCTGGGGTATTTTATTTTGTTTTTTTTGTTTTGGGGTCACACCCAGCAATGCTTAGGGGTTACTCCTGGCTCTTTGCTCAGGAATTACTCCTGGCGGTGCTTGGGGGACCGTGTGGGATGCCGGGATAGGAACCCGGTTGGCGCATGCAAGGCAAACGCCCTATCCTTGTGCTATCACTGCGGCCGGTCCTGGAGTATTTTAGAAATAACTTCTGAAGAGCTTTATTCTTCTGGCTTCCTGGCTTATCCTGTAGAAAGAAGTGTAAGAACTTGGTATGGAATGAATGTAATTTTATGGAAGTCTTGGTGGAGTAAGATTTTCTAACACCAAAATAGATTGCTGTGGTCTTGTCTTATAATTTGGGGCCACTTTGCTGCAACACTTTTCTTTCTGCTATAGACCAGGACTTCAAACCCATTTTCTCTTTGTGGGTTATGAGGAGTGACTGACTCTTGCCACAGCAGTCATTAAAGCAAAGTAACTTTTTTTTTTTTTTTGCTTTTTTGGGTCACACCCGGCAATGCTCAGGGGTTACTCCTGGCTCTGCACTCAGGAATTACTCCTGGCGGTGCTCGGGGGACCATATGGGACGCCGGGATCGAACCTGGGCGCGGGCACGGGCCGCGGCAAGGCAAATGCCCTACCTGCTGGACTATTGCTCCGGCCCCAACAAAGTAACTTTCTTATTCTCCAACGGGGACGTGAATGCAACAGAAAGGTCTGAGACTTTCCTGGCTGTGCCGTGCCATGCTCTAGGACGCTGCGGCAAGACACTGTCCAAGCTGCCAGGCCCTTGGAACATGATATTTTAATTCTTTTTTTCTGGTAGTGGAGTTTTTTTAGTCCTTCTCTCTGCGCACGAAGATGGAATGGCCTCCAGGAGTGGGTAGAATCACTGAACCCGCACTGTTGATGAGCTGCTGTGGAGGTCGGCTGAGCTGCAGAGAGACTGGAGGCTTCTGCGCTTTCCTCCTGGCCCAGTTCCAGTCGCAGCTCCAAGTGGCTTTTCCTCTGGAACAGCCGCAAAAACTCTCCAAGATTAGCGGGGACATACTTGACCTTTCTACCTTGTTCTCCTTGTGTTAAGAAAGTAGAGGCAGAACCAGCACTAGGAGAGAGAGAGTTTGACCACCAGAGGGAGGACTTTTTGGTCAAGGGGATGGATATTTTGATTGCTCTGAGCTGCAGCAGGCCAGTAACAGAGCCCTGGAACACTTGATCACTTGATCACTTGAATCCCGTTATTCATCGATTTGCTCGAGCAGGCGCCAGTAACATTTCCATTGGACCCTATCACGTGCCAATGTAGCCCAATGGCATCTGGTTGATTCAGGAATATGAAGAGCCTCAAACCGTTCCTTCAGGGTCTTTACAAGGAAGTCTGACCATCTTGTAGGTGGGCGGCCACGTGATCTTTTGACATCCCGTGGGATCCAGTCGGTAATAGCTCTAGTCCAGCGGTTGTCTCCAAATCGCATTACATGTCCAGCCCATCTGATTTTCCATGCCTTGGCAAACAAGACAGAGTCCCTGATTCTGGAATAGCGACGGAGGTCAGAACTCCGATTCCTTCTCTCACTTGAGTGAGGCGTGATATTCCAAGCATAGCTCTTTCGATTCCTCTCTGGGAGACCCGAATAGCATTCTCATCCTGCTTTCGTAGGGCCCAGGTCTCTGAGGCGTATGTTAATGCAGGGAGAACGGTGGAGTCAAAGAGATGTGCCCGGAGCCGGAAGTTCTTTGTCCTTTTAGCTATTTCTTCAATGCCTTTGAAGGCATTCCATGCTGCTCTCTTCCTCCTGTGCAGCTCAGGTTTTAGGTCGTTCATCATGTTGATTTCTCGACCTAGGTACACATAACTGCTGCATCAGAGATGTTTGTTCCATTGAGAGTGAATGGGGCCTCTGGAACTAGTTCATTCTTCATGAACATTGTTTTCTTTAGATTCAGCTGTAGACCTATCTTTCCACATTCTCGGTCAAAGTCAGCCAGCATTTGTGCCGCTTGGCTAATGTTTGGTGTTATTAGAACGATGTCATCAGCGAAGCAGAGGTGGTGTAGTTGCCGACCATCTATCTTCACTCCCATTCCTTCCCATTCTAATTGTTGCATGATGTTCTCGAGGGTGGCTCTGAAGAGTTTTGGTGAAATGGTATCACCCTGTCGAACCCCTCTTTTCACATTAATGATCACTTCCAGGAGCCCTGGAACACAGAGACATAGAGCCTCTGCTTCGGGCCGAGGAACACAGGAGAACAAAGAGTTCATACAGTTGAGAAAAGTGGTTGACTGTCTCTCTGACTGGACAGCTATCCTTCCTTCCTTCCTTCCTTCCTTCCTTCCTTCCTTCCTTCCTTCCTTCCTTCCTTCCTTCCTTCCTTCCCTTCCTTCCTTCCTTCCTTCCTTCCTTCCTTCCTTCCTTCCTTCCTTCCTTCCTTCCTTCCCTTCCTTCCTTCCTTCCTTCCTTCCTTCCCCTTCCTTCCTTCCTTCCTTCCTTCCTTCCTTCCTTCTCCTTCCTCTCCTCCCTCCCTCCTCCCTCCCTCCCTCCCCCTCCCTCCCTCCCTCCCTCCCCCTCCCTCCCTCCTTCCTCCCTTCCTTCCTTCCTTCCTTCCTTCCTTCCTTCCTTCCTTCCTTCCTTCCTTCCTTTCCTTCCTTCCTTCCCTCCCTCCCTTCTCCCTCCCCCCCTCCCTCCCCCTCCCTCCCTCCCTCCCTCCCTCCCTCCTTCCTTCCTTCCTCCCTTCCTTCCTTCCTTCCTTCCTTTCATTTTTGGGCCACGCCCAGTGTTGCTCAGGGCTTACTCCTGCTCTGCACTTAGAGTTCATTCCTGGCAGCATCTGGGGTATGGGATGCCAGGGATTGAACCCAGATTGGACCCATGCAGAGCAAGTGCCCTACTTGCCATTCTGTAACTTTGCCCTAAACGATTCTCTTCCTAACACCTTACCTTGTCTCGAACGGTCCACAAGATCCCATATTTCTTCCCTTAGGGGATTTACCCCACTAAGATTCACTGTGCAGTTACTAGAGCAAGGCTTAAACTTGAGTTAGTAAGAACAAGCTCAGTGGACAGCGAGCTCTGATCCACCCCAGGGGAAATCTGAAAACGACCTCAGTCTGGAAACAAACATGAGTAGGGATGAGCCGCAAACTGCTAACTGCATAAGGAGAGAAAGAAAGCTCCGTTAAATAGGAGAGCAAAGTGCCAGATTCATCGAAGGAACACCTTTCTGCGTGTTCGTTCTTTCGTGTCAGTTTGATTGGGTCAGATAACTGGGAGAGACGAGACAGTGGGTGGGGTGCTTGCCTTGCACCCAGGTTCGATCCCTGGCACCCCTGTGGTCCCCCAGGCCACCATGAGTGATTCCTGAATGCAGAGTCAGGAGTAAGCCCTGAGTATTGCCAAGTGTGGCTCTAAAACAAAACAAAGATAACTGGGCAAACATTTCTGGGTGTGTCTGTGTGGGTGTTTGCTGAAGCCAAGAGTACTTGAACTGATGGGCTGAGTGAAGTGGGCTGGTGGTACCATCCAAGGCAGAGGGAAGCATTCTATCTGCTTGAGCTGAGACCCTCACCTCCTGCCCAGGGCATCAGTGCTTACACGCCGCTTTAGGCACCAGCCCCTCCTCTCTCAGGACTGTGGGCGGGGACTGAACCGAGCCTCTGACTCTCTGGTCCTCCAGCTTGTAGATACGGGAGCTAGTACGACTTCTCAGCCTCCATAACCATGTGAGATAATCTCAGAATCTCGTCCTACAGGTATCTTATTGGTTCTGTGACTTGGACAACTCTGACTGAAGGGGGCCTCACAGGAGGAAGGAAGTTCCAGAAAAGTGTCCACCAGGTGCTAAGGGCCTGGCTGGGGTCAAGATGAACTGGGTGCATGTGAAGAGCTGAAGAGGCCGGTGTGTTTGGGTGAGTGTCAGGGACCTGGGACAAGAGCCTCAGCTGGGCCAGCATTAAGCTGTTTTATACTTTCTTCCATCAGCGGCTAGAAGCAGTTCTTAGGGAGTTTTAGGATCAGATTTAAAAGTATATTTATTTATTTTTGAGTTTTCGGCCACATCTGACTGTGTTCAGAGCTTACTTGTGTCTCTGAGCTCAGGAATTACACCCGGCAGTGCTCTGGGGATCACATGGGGTGCGGAGAATCGAACCCAGGTCTGCTGTGTGCAAGGCAGGTACCTGTGCTATTGCTCTGGTCAGGACCAGATTTTCCCTACACGTCTTTAGAACGTCAGTGAGCAGAGCAGAGTGATAGGACAATGGTAGGACAGTTGTCTTGCCGGCAGTTGATTGGGATTCGATCCCCAGCACCCCTTAGGGACATCCTAATTCCATCAGGAATGTTCCCTGAGCACAGAGCCATGAAGAGGCCTGAGCACCCCTGGGTGCGCCCCCAAACGAAACAAAACATTCTAAAAATAGAATGAGGAAAAGAAAAATTTTAAGACAGGGCTTTCAACATCCTTTCTTTTTTCCACAATCAAAACTTAATTGAAGGCCGGAGTGATAGAACAATGGGTAGGGCATTTGCCTTGCATGCGGCACACCTGGGTTTGTTCCCTGACATCCCATATGGTCCCCTGAGCATCGACAGGTGTGACTAAAAGAGATAAACAACAACAACAACAAAAAAAAAATCAAAGCACAAAAAACTTAATGAAAAGTAACACAAATTAAGAGATCACTTTGTCATACACCTAACGTTGATCCTGGTGACGTGATCTCAGTAGACTGACCGGTACTGGCCCCCTGGGCTTAACAGTAAGAAGCTGTGTAGGTCTTTAGTGCTGCTTTCTCTGAAGACGAACCCTTTCCTGCCACAGCCACACCCTGTCAAACAACACACACAAAGAACCACCATTTGTGAGCAGCTGAAAGGCCCGGGGTCAGTAGTGACCTGGGCTTCCTACACCCCCAGAGTGAGGATTGGCACTTTGAAGGGAGCCTTCTTTTACCGGTTTCTCTTTCTCCTCTTCCAAGGACGGACACAGCGAATCTCACTTGTCTCAAGGTGCAGCGATCTGGGTTCACCCTTTTAATCATGACTTTCCGGGAGGCCACTGGGGTCCCCGACAGTGTCAGGACAGAAGTTCTCTTCTACCTCCGAGGACGCTGGGGAGCAGATCAAAACTCACAAGTCTGGTGCAGATCCAAAAGGGCTTTTAATAGTATAAATGCTCTTCCACAGCACTCCAATATAATGAACAAACTCTAGCTCTGGTCTGAACTTAGACCATACAAAAGAGCCTAAGTCTCCCACCAAAGAGAGAGGAACTCACCCGAGATGAGTCCTGCCCAGAAGAAGCAGCAAAAGGCCAAAGAGCCAAAAGCCAAAAGCAAAAGGCCGAGGAGCCAAAAGCCACAGGAACCAAAAGCCGAAAGCTAAAAGGCCCAAAGTCAAAGCGGAAAGCCAAAGGGGCCTCAAGTCAGTCCCCTTATATACACCAAAGTAATCCAGGGAGGGTCATGTCAACAAAGAACCCTAAACAGAGTTTAGAAGAGCAGTGCCACACCCTATTGCAGGTATAAACAAAGGTTACACCAAGGACTAATCTCTTCTTTGAGATTATCTCTTATGTAAAACACTGGAGAGAGAGGGGGCTGGTATAAAGTAATACATCTTAATTTCATGAGCTTCATGTAATCTAGATGATACCCACAAGGTCCTTCTTCTTATTATCTGTACCAGGGTGATTCTGAGTATCTTGTTCTCATGTACTGAAAGGGTCACACTCGCCTGCTTAGAGCAAATAGTATGATCCTTCCTATAGTCTTCCTATAGTCTCAGCATAGCCAGGGTGGTAGTCTCCTGGTAAATTCTAACTGTCCCACGCTGGGTGCAGTGGGTATAAAGAGGAGCTGTGCCCAATCTAGAAAACATAGAAGTCTTAGTAGATGTATAAGTCAGAAGTTATTCAATCAAAGTGACTTCTGTAACTGCCACACCCTCTAGCAGTGTTTACATAGAAGAGAGGTCTCATTAGAATGAACCTTGGCTTAAATAGATTAAGCTGGGAGTGGGCAAAACAACAAAGCTCCCAGGTTAGCTAAACCTGTCCTCCAACACATGACCTTGGTTTGATCCCCTGCAGCCCATACGGTCCCCTGAGCACTACTATATGTGACCGCTAGAACAGTGTGAGGAGCAGGGCTTACATCTGGTGTACCCCCAAAATAAAATAAAGCTCAAAGGTACATGTCCTCTTCATATGTATGTGCACACTTATAGGAGTGCCTGTGTGTGCAATCGTGTTTACACGTATCATATGTAATTGCATGTTTAGATGTCAGTATTGCCAAGGGAGACCATTTCAAATTATAGACCTCATTCCCATGACCTGATGGAATGGTTTGGGGCTCTTTATGTTCCTGGAGCAAGCAGGTGCCCTTGGGCTCTACTAGCATGAGACAGGACATATGGAGATGTTACTGGGGCCCGCTCGAGCAAATCGATGATGAACAGGAAGACAGTGATACAGTGATACAGTGATACAGTGACCATTTCTTACTACTGGAAATCCATACAAATTTTGTTCCTTTTCCTAGCCCCTCTCTCTATTCTTAGTTGAAGATTGTTTTGTTCTTTACTCTACC
This sequence comes from Cryptotis parvus, assembly GCA_021461705.1. NCBI lineage: Eukaryota > Metazoa > Chordata > Mammalia > Eulipotyphla > Soricidae > Cryptotis > Cryptotis parvus. Next base: position 28,367 of record JAJIBD010032570.1, on the reverse strand, counting down.
TAAAAAAAAAAAAAAAAAAAAGACCAGCTAATAAATGGGTTCAAAGGCAGACAAAAGGAGCTTCCATGGATTATAAGAAAATGCCAGGCACTTGAAAGGCCTCAGAGAAGCAGAAACATAAATCTCAGCAAGCTCTTTTGAAATGTCACTCACCTTCCTTTCTCGGAGGAAGCGGGGGGATCCGAGAGCCATGTACTGATGTTACAGTTCATCTGGGCCTTGTTACTCACTCAAGGCAGGAGAAGACCGGGAGGGAGGATGGACCCGCAGAAGCAAATCCATTTGGCTTTTTATAGTTTCCCATTAAAGGAAAAAACCCAACAACCTCCCGGGCTTCCTAACAAGACAAATGTATTTGTCCAACGTTCAGCACCTGGAGAATATTACTCACTGATGACAGTTCAGAGCCTTATCTGTGATACAGGCTGGGAAGGTGGACGCCTGACGCAGGAGCAGAAGCAGCGTTAGGGCCTGAGCGCCAGGAGAGTTGTGGTGCTGGGAAGTCTGAGGCTTTAGCATGGAGGTTACTGTCAGTAGCATCTTGAGAAAACAGGGGGTTCACTCATCCTTTCTTCCCTCTGTCTTCCCCTTCCTTTGCTTCTTCTCATCCTTTTTTGCATCTGTAAGTGTTTCTGTTGCTAACGTAAAGGCCAAGGTGGAGACTCAGATGTTTCTTCTTTTCCTTTTTAATTTGCCTTTTGGGTCACACCCAGCAATGTTCAGGGGTTGCTCCTGGCTCTGCACTCAGGGAATTACTCCTGGTGGTGCTCGGGACCTTATGGGATGCCGGGATCGAACCCAGGTCAACCGTGTGCAAGGCAAATGCTCTTCCTGCTGTGCTATAGCTCCGGCCGCGAGACACAGATGTTTTGGCAGAGTCCCTGCCCTCATGGAATTTTCAGTATAATGGGAAAAGAAAATATCCATGTGTGCACAACAGATGGGGGTGTTATGCCAAGGAAGAAGAGTTGTTCAAAGCCAGCACCAGTGACTTAGGCTCCTGGGAAATAAAGGTCCCCGGGAGCGCCCCTTAGCTATTGGCATGCGTTGGAAGGGTATGATTCATCCTCACACACAGCCCGTTCGAATATATTCTGCACTCAAGAAATTTGACTGGATGTCCGTAGTGTTGCTGGCACTGAAGGTTAACGTCCCTCAATCCCTGCCCTTAGGTGGGGGAAATGTATTTTTTTCCTTTTGCCTAGGAACACCCGTGTAGTTGCTGAAAGTTGGCCTGACTGGGGGCCTGCCCTGGGTGCTTGCACTGGCAGCGCAGGTGGTCAGGCTCAGTAGAAGTGGCGGTCACCAGGCACCGCTAGTCCTGGTGGCTGGGGGCTGGGGCTGGTGCTGCTCCTCTCGCCCCTTCCAGGGCCCGCAGGTTGCCCTTTACGAGCTGCTTTTCTGCCTTCCCGGTTTGTCCCAGGAAGCATCGGAAGGAGCTGCCAGTGGCTGCTTTGCAAGTGGACCCTTTCCTCCACCCTGGGCGTCTGGGCGGGGCTCTCCTCCTCCCTGGGTTTTCCTCAGCCTTTTGTTTTTTCATGTCCTCTCCTTGCAATAGCTCCTCCGGACTCCGAGCAGGCACCGTGAGCCGTGAGTCTCTGTTACCAGCACTCATGAATTCAACTTCTACACCTGCCCGTGAAGGCACGGGGTGGGGTGTGAGCTTCAGGCATTATTTGAATTCATCGTCTTCTCTCTAGAAAAGACATGAGTGCAGAGGGGTCAGCGCCCATTCAAGAAAGGAAGCTCCGTTCTCAGAGAAGGTCTATTTCTCCAGTAGGGCTGCTTCCTCTCTGGCAACTGGGACTGTTTTAGGAGATGCCTTTCAAGTGAGGTTTTACAGCCGAGGGGAGCGTGTAGCCACGATGAGGGGCAGTACTGTGGAGTGGTTAGGAAAGCCCGCTTCCAGAGACACAGTCTTACGCCTACACCCCGTTATCCAGCGTGCCTGCCGGGACGCTTTACTGAGGCCGCTCTCTGCATCCAAACCCACGAGGATGAAACACCAGAATTATTTAGAAAGAGTCTTGCAGGTGGGTGGTGTGTGAGTTTTCCCTGTTTCTGCTTCTCTTTGGCTTCTTAGGAAATGTGGTCTTCGATTAAATTCCCTCTAGCAGCTTTTCCCCGCTTCTTACTGGGTAATAAATGTCTTGATTCTGAGCATGGATGCTTAGCCGCACAGCAGCAACCAGGCTGTAGTTGGGGTTCATGAGCTCTGTCCTTCGGGGGTCAGCTTCCTTCCCTCGGCCAGCCCTGAGCTTCTGCCAACATGTATGGACCAGTTTTGTTCCAGGGTGTGATGGGAAGAGCAGCATATTTAGACTGTGTGTCTGGCTTAGTTTGTGCTGAACAGTGCTTTGCCAGATTAAACTCTCCAGTGTTAGTTCATTTCTCTATTGTGAGAACGTCTATTTCTGTTGCTTCTATAGAATCCCACATGCATATTGGTGCTTATTCATCCCTTTGCCTGATGGTGGAAATTTGTTTCATTTTTATTATGGGAGCTACGAATCAAGTAGCCAGAACATCCATGGAAAACTCTATTTCTATGGAATAAATCCTAAGGATTGATATTTTGGGGTCATAGGATTATTACATAGTTTATTCCATAGGCAACTTCTAAAATGTCAAGTTCTATAATTCCAAAGTACCGGGACTATTGTCATTCTTTCCAGCCATAGGCAAGTTCCAGTTGCTCCTTGTCACCAACATATGGTATTGTCAATGGGAAAACATAATTTTTTTTTGTATTGTAAAAGGTATTATTATTATGAATGAGCAGTTTGGGGCTCTTCGGATTCCTGAAGCAAGCAGATGCATTGGGCTACACTGGCCCGTGATAGGGTCCAATGGAAATGTTACTGGTGCCCGCTCTAGCAAATCGATGAATAACGGGATGTCAAGTGATCAAGTGAAGTGATCAAGTGTAAAAGGTATATAGTGCTATCTTATGGCTTTGGGGTGCAGGCTCTCAAGCAGTGCTTGGGGTCTTGCTGGTCACCCCACTAACCGCTGGCCCAGCTATGCAGGCCTGAGGTTCTGGGGGCCACCAGGACCTCTGCAGTGGTGCTTGGGGAACAGTATGGTGCCAGCGGTTGAACTCAGGGTCTCTGCATGCAAGGCATGTGGCTGTGTCCCTTTGGGGTGGCTTCCAGCCCCTCACCAGGGAACTAAGATGCATTTTACCTGTTACATTTGCTCACTCAAGTCAAGCATCTTTTCACATACCTATTAGTAATTTGCATATGGGTTTTTTTTGTGAAATGTCTGACATTTTTTATCCATTTTTCTTTGAGATGTATGGTTTTACTTTATAATATTGAATCGTAAGAGTTCTTTACAGATTCTAGACCAGTGTTTCCCAAAGTGGGCGATGCTTCTTCCTGGGATTACTGTAGTGATCGCGGTAGGGGCGGTAGAAGTGGAGAACGCTGTGCTTCGTCTCTTAAAGGTAGATTTCCAGGGGAGTGCTAAGCAAGCTTTGCTTTCCTTTTTCCCTGAAAAGAGTATGGTAAGCCAGATATGTTCGCCAACCTTTGTTTACACAGATTCTTAGTCCAGTCTGTGTATTATAATTATTTTCCTCCAGAAATTTCTTTTAAAACTTTGTATCTTTCAAGCTCTATGGAGTGTTGCTCAAGAGTCAACTTACACTCCAATAGTCCCCAAGCAGGGGATCCCCTAAGGAAACATGGAGGAGTGGCTTGCCTGCAGAACCTGGTCTCTCTTCCACTTAAATGTTTACGTTTGGACTTGAAAAGACACCCCATGTGAGCCTGGAAAGAGCAGTCCATTGATGTGGTCAGAAAAACAACTCACAGACCAGCCCTCCTGTCTGCAAGATGGAGCAGCAGATGTTTTGTTCCTTGCAGTGTGTGTGTGTGTGTGTGTGTGTGTGTGTGTGTGTGATGGGCCTGAAAAGCTGTGTATGAGTGTGATGGACCTGAAAGGCTGTGTGTATGTATGTGTATATGTGTGCGTATGTATGTATGTGTATATGATGCGCCTGAAAAGCTGTGTATGGAGTGTGATGGATCTGAAAGGCTATCTGTGTATGTGTGAGCACGTGCGTGTGTGTGTATGTGAGTGTGTGTGAGTGTGTGTATGTGTGTGTGATGGGCCTGAAAAACTGTGTATGAGTGTGATGGACCTGAAATGCTATGTGTGTCTGTGGAGTGCGTGCGTGTGTGTGGTGTGTGAGAGTGTGAGTGTGTGTGTGTGTGTGTGTGTGTGTGTGTGTGTTGGATATGAAAGGCTGTTTCTCTCTTCTGCAGCATCCTGGCTTTTCTTAGTGATGCATCAGGCCCGTTGGCCCGTTCCTGACCTCTGGTGTGCACTTCCAGCCGAGAATGAAGGTTCCTAAGACCCGTGAGATCAGCCCGACTTGCCTGCACGTGAGAGGAGGCCGCTGCTGTCGTTCTCGGTCCCCAGGAGCAGACCCAGGGGTGTTTTCCAGTGTGGGAAAATCAACCTGACAAAAAAGCAGCTGGACAGGAGAGTGTTGGTGATCAGGAAATGTGTAATTCTCATCATTCTCTAGAAGGTAGTAAAATCTAAGTATTAGAGAGAGAGAGAGAGAGAGAGAGAGAGAGAGAGAGAGAAGTCGACTTCCCTCTTTCAGGTGTGATTTCTGGTGGTGCTTTGGGCACTATATATGGTACCAGGAATTTGAACCAGGGTCTGTGGGATGGAAGGTAAGCACCTTAAAACGGGCGCTATCTCTCTGAGCCCCCAAAGGGCCTTCTTTAGAGGGGGCATCTTAGTTGGGAGGTGGGGTAGGGTGCCAGCACCAAGCCTGCACCTCCCACCAGGGAGATGGTAGGTGGGTGGGTGCCGAGACTGTTATCAGAGGAAAGGGGGGGAAGCTTTCTGGGTGAGCAGCTGGGGGTCTCAAAGAAGAGAGAGGGAAGGGGAGAGAAGGAGAGAGAGAGAGAAGAGGGAGAGAGAGAGGGAAGAGAGAGAGGGAGGGGAGAGAAGGAGAGAGAAAGAGGGAGAGAGAGAGGGAAGAGAGAGAGGGAGGGGAGAGAAGGAGAGAGAGAGAAAGAGGGAGAGAGAGAGGGAAGAGAGAGAGGGAGGGAGAGAAGGAGAGAGAGAGAAAGAGGGAAAGAGAGTGAGGGAGAGAGAGAGAGGGAGGGGAGAGAGAGGGCCAGGGAGAAGGAGAGGGAGAAAGAGGGAGAGAGATTTGAGGGCAGGGCCCCGTGGGGATGGAGCGGTAGTATCACCTGTCTCTCAGCCACCTCCCCTCCCCAGACCCAGGTGTCACATGGCATTTATAGGACTCTTTGAAGACAAGTGGTTGCTTTGGCTCAGGTACACTTAAGTTCAGGTCCTTAAAGCAGTAGACTGTGAATTCAGGGTTACTGGAGCTCTTGGCCAAGGAGTCTCTCATAATTGTCCAAAAGTAAGACATACTTTCAATAGTTAAGCAAGCCCGAAGAATAATGGCTATATGGATTATCAATTTCCTTGATGCTGACATGGACATTTTTTTAAATTAATATTTTAGTATACCACCGTGAGATACACAGTTACCAAGTTGTTCATGTTTGGGAATTTCGGTCATACAGTGTTCCAGCACCCCGCCTCCACCAGTGTCCACTTCTCACCACCAATGTCCCCGATTCCCTTCCCTCCCCCCTAGCCTGCCTCTATGGAAGGTTCTTTATCTCTTTTTCTCTCTTTCTCCCTCTCCCTCCCTCCCTCTCTCTCTCTCTCTCTCTCTCTCTCTCTTTCTCTCTTCCTTCTCTTACATATTGTGGATTGTAATACATACACTTAGAGGTTCTCATGTGTATCTTTTCCCTGTATTTAATGCTCAGTTCTAGGTTGGTATTAGTCCTTTCGCGTTTCACCTGACCTTGGATTTCGGTATCATAATATGTATGTATGTATGTATGTATGTATGTATGTATGTATGTATGTATGTATGTATGTGTGTGTGTATATATATGATTATGTCATGCAAATAAATGCAGCCTTTCTATGTCTGTCTTTTTTCCTTCTGACTAATTTCACTCAACATGATTCTCTCCATGTTCCATCCATTTATAGGTAAATTTCATAATTTCATTTTTCCAAACAGCTGCATAGTATTCCATTGTGTAGATGTACCAAAGTTTCTTTATCCAGTCATCAGTTCTCGGGCATACTGGTTGTTTCCAGATTCTGGCTATTATGAATAGTGCTGCTATGAAAATAAAAGTGCAGATGGTGTTTTTGGCTTCCCAGGGTATATCCCCAGGAGTGGTATGGCTGGGTCAAATGGGAGCTCAATGTCTAGTGTTTGGAGAAATGTCCATACAGAAAGGCTGTACCAGTTAACATCCCCACCAACAATGGATGAGAGTCCCCTTTTCCCCGTATCCGCCAGCACTTGTTGTTCTTACCCTTTTGGATATGCGTGAGTCTCTGTGACATGGACATTTTAATTATTTTTTTAATGGGACCAGAGCCATAGTACAGCGGGCAAGACAGTTGCCTTGTGCTGGCCCCACAAGGAGTGATTTCTGAGCACAGTGCCAGGAGTAGGTCCTCAATACCCCTGGGTGTATGTAACATCAGTTCCACCCCAAAAAGTTTTTTTTAATTTAAGTTATCTTTCCCTTGTAATAAAAGTTTGTTGAAATATAACTGCCACGTAACATTATGTAAATTTAAAATATATAATATGATGATTTGAAATGATGTCTTTATTGCAAAATAATTCCTGCCCAGGGTTAGCTAACACTCTATCATGTCACATAACTACCATTATTTTTTTGGTGTGTGTGTGGTGATAGCATTAAAATGTTTGTCCTTTATTTGCAGCTCTCAATGGTATAATACAGTGTTTTAAAGCTGTAATTACTGTATATTTTAACTTTGACAAATTATAAATTAGCTCCATGGAACTTATTAATTTTTTTTTTTTTTTGCTTTTTTGGGTCACACCTGGCAATGCTCAGGGGTTACTCCTGGCTCTGCACTCAGGAATCACTCCTGGTGGTGCTCAGGGGACCGTATGGGATGCCGGGATCAAACCTGGGTCAGCCGTGTGCAAGCCAAATGCCCTACCCGCTGGACTATAGCTCTGGCCCTGAACTTATTAATTATATAACTAGAAATTTTGCCATTTGCCTAGGGGATCTGTCCCCCCCAAACCACCCCTGGCAGACATCATTCTCATCTTTGTCCACTCCTTCCTTCCTTCCTTCCTTCCTTCCTTCCTTCCTTCCTTCCTTCCTTCCTTCCTTCCTTCCTTCCTTCCTTCCTTCCTTCCTTCCTTCCTTCCTTCCTTCCTTCCTTCCTTCCTTCCTTTCTGTCCTTCCTTCCTTCCTTCCTTCCTTCCTTCCTTCCTTTCTGTCCTTCCTTCCTTCCTTCCCTTCCTTCCCTTCCTTCCTTCCTTCCTTCCTTCCTTCCTTCCTTCCTTCCTTCCTTCCTTCTTCCTTCCTTCCTTCCTTCCTTCCTTCCTTCCTTCCTTCCTCCCTCCCTCCCCTCCCTCCCTCCCTCCCTCCCTCCCTCCCTCCCTCCCTCCCTCCCTCCCTCCCTCCCTTCCTTCCTTCCTTCCTTCCTTTCTTTTTTGGTGCTACAGCAGACCTGTAGTAATCACAGATCATTCCTGGTCTTGCTGGGGAAACATATGTGTTGTCAGTGATGGAATCTGGGTCTGCTACATACAAAGCACATGCCCTAACCACTGTGTTATCTCCAGACTCCAACTCTTGCTATTTCTTTCTCTGGACAGTTTTTTAAAAAAAAAATTGGGCCACTCCAGCTGTGCTCAGGGCTCACTCCTGCTCTGTACTCAGGACTCACTCCTGGTGGTGCTTGGAGGACCATATCGGTGCTGGGAACCAAATGTGGGTCAACCGCATACAAGACAAGTGCGTTACCCACTGTATTATTACTCTGGCCCTAGACAGTGATACATTTTTTTATGGTGCACTGGATATTTGATTCTCTCATGATTTGGGAGTGAAATAGATGCCTTTATTCTATAGGCGTGCTTTTTCTAGATTTAAAGGGAAAACTCCCAAATATATACTGCTACTATCAGAATCTGACGTGGGGAAGGAGGTGATTAGCAAGTGCTGACAGAAAGTGAATGGATAAAACACGACTAATAATAGTTTACTTTACTGTTTCCTATTAGGTTGCTTTCATTAAAAATTATAAATAATGTTACCTTGGATATATTAGTATATATTGCTTTTTATTTATTTTATAACTTTTCTCTTTGAGAAGTGAGGTTTCTGGATCAGAGGGTCTGAACAATTTTGATATGCATATTTAAACATCTTAGCTGAAAGCCCAATTTTTGGGGGCACATCCAGAGGTGCTAATCGGTTACTCCTGGCTCTGCACTCAGGGATCACTTACTGGGTTCAGGAGACCATATAGGTGCCAGAGATCAAACCCTAGTCAGGTGTGTGCAAGTCAAGCACCTACGCAGGCTGTACCGTCTCTCTAGCCCCTGAAAGTCCAATTTCTAACCTTGCCAGCAGTATTTGAATGCCAGTTTCACGTGATCCTATTGTTTTTGACTGATAACACAAAATGACAATATTACCTCAGTATTTAAAATTTCCACCTCTTGCTTTACAGTATTTTTCTGTGCTTTTTTTCTATTTCATTTTTAAAATTATGTTCACTTCTGTTTTCATTTGCAGTTAAGGAACACTTTAATCAAATTATTAACCCTATAAACTGTTTGCTAAAAAATATTTTCCCTAGCATCTTTTCTCCCTCCCTCCCTCCTTCTCTCCTTCCCTCCTTCCTTCCTCTTTCCTCCTTCCTTCCTTCCTTCCTCTTTTCCTCCTTCCTTCCTTCCTTCCTTCCTCTTTCCTCCTTCCTTCCTTCCTTCCTTCCTTCCTTCCTTCCTTCCTTCCTTCCTTCCTTCCTTCCTTCCTCCCTCCTCCCTCCCTCCCTCCCTCCCCTCCCTCCCTCCCTTCCCCTTCCCGTCATTGTTTTTATGATCAGGGAATCAATTTTGTTGATCTGATAACAGAAGTAATCAGGCGAGATAACAGGAAGTGTCTAGTTTATGTTGGTGACGGGGCATGCCACACTCTGTATTTAGAACTCCCTCCCCAACCCAGTAACAAGAGTTCACAACGCAAAGGGAAATGACAGAGTGCCTGAGTTCCAAACATTTGGGAAACGTGCTTCTGTCGCATGTGATTTAGGAGCCAGTAGACAGAAGAGCGTGAGAGTGGCAGGCGATGTGAGCTGCTGGCTTGCCTGTCCCACGGCGGGAGAGGGTTTCCTGTAAATGTGCCTGAGGGAGGCTCAGCCACTGTCAAGGTGAAAGGTGTGGAAAAGAGGAAACTGAGTGTTTCTTCATTCTGGCCTGGCTGGCATTTAGGGGTAGTCGATGTGTCTGTGAACAGTGGGAATGTTTGTGGTAGCCCAGATTTGTAAATCAATGACACAAAAGGTGGGCAGTTAGCTCTGAAAGAAGAGGGAGCCACCAGGCCTTTTGGTTGTGTATCTGCGAATAAGAATATTGAGGCTCCAGAGGCTTCCTCACCTGGTAAATGAAGATGAGCAGGGCCGGCCTCCCTGGGGTCCCGCCTGGGATCTCCGACTCTCCTGTTTCCCAGGGCTGTTCTGTCCAGGGCAGGGATGGGGCGAGTTGCTGAGTAATCATGTGACCTAACTCACCAGTTCTGGGAACTGTTGTCTAGACAGTTCACGTGGGAATCGGGGCCATACCAGTTCTCTTGGTGGGCAAGTCCTCTTTCCCTTGTGTTGTTGTTTTCAGTTTTAAGCTGCTCTCACCCTCTCCAGGTGGTCTGGTAGCATGAATTTTAGCCCAAACAAATTACTGGGTGTACGAACACCATGGATCCTCAAGGACTCTCAGAGGCAACGATTTGCATCTCCCCGTTTGATGATGCAGCAGATATCTTGGGTTGATTGCAGATAGTAATTGTGAAAATAGTATTATAAGAAATTGCTTACTTTCACTCGCTTTGGGGGTCACACCTAGTAGTGCTCAGGCTTCTGGCTCTTTGCTCAGAGAATCGCGCCTGGCTTTGTTGAGGGACCATCAGGTGTGGGAATGGAACCTGGGTTGGCTATATGCAAAGTCAATGCCTTGCCGACTGTAATATTTCTCTGGTCTGAGAAGTTGCTTACTTTTTTTTTTTTTTTTTTTGCTTTTTGGGTCATACCCGGCGATGCTCAGGGGTTACTCCTGGCTCTGCACTCAGGAATTACTCCTGGCGGTGCTCGGGGACCATATGGGATGCTGGAGATCGAACCCGGGCTGCCATGGGCTGGCCGCATGCAAGGCAAACGCCCTACCCGCTGGGCTATCGCTCCGGCCCCAGAAGTTGCTTACTTTTGAGCTGTGCAAGTGTAGTGTAAAACTCAAAATATGATGTGAATGCCTGGTTCAGGACACAGTAGGTTCTTTGTTGCACTCTTCGACTCAGGGCTATTGCTAAGAGAGGCCACTTCAGCCCTTTTATTACCAGAAAAGATCATTCACACACAAGCCATCAACAAGCAAACAATGTGGAGGCCGGAGAGATAGTACAGGGCTGAGACACTTGCCTTGCATGTGGCCCACCCCAGTTAGATCTCTGGCACTGCCTAGGGTCCCCCATACCAGCAAGGAGTGAGCCCTGAGCACAGAACTAAGAGTAGTCTCTGAGCACTTGGTGAGGCACCCAAACAAACACAAGCAAACGAACCCAAGGAAACCTGCATGCCCAGTGAAGGGACAGCTTAGGAGGTCTCCCTTTAGGCTGGCATCCTGGAGAAACAGCTCTCTCTTGATTCCTGCCTCGACTATGGTTGCTGTTGGTGTGGGGCCACCAGTGCCACCCTGGTATTGATCAGGGTGATGGCACACCAGGCTTACTAGGGCCTCACACACACAAGACATGTGCTGTATTGCTTGAGCGGCCACGTTGGCCCAGTTCCTCTCTCTTCAGAGTGTGTCGAGGGTGCCAGGGCAGACACTCAGATGGGGTTGCTCCTGAACTCATCGATGGAGGAAGCAGCCAGAGAGTGGCAATGGCCCTGCTGTGCCCTATTTGCTGGCTGCCAAGGTTTCTCTTGGACCCTCCGAGTCTTTCTGCTGCAGCGCATTCACTTAGCAAAGGCCTGTAGTCTTCATTCGAAGGCTTTGCCTCCTACCTCTTAACATAGACACTAAAAAACGTCTGATAATTCATGAGTATGCCATTAAGTAATAACAGATGCAATAATTTATGCCTCATACTGAAACTTGGTGGTGTGTGGTTCTCCAAGTGGGCATCTGGTTCAGTCATAGAATCACCAATGATGTTATGGGCCAATGTTAGAAATGCCAACTCGGGCCCAACTGGAAACTCTTCGCCATGTACGTGCTTGAGACCTGAGACGTACCAGATCGGAAGTTGTTGAGGTGAGGCCTTGCTGTCTACATTTTGTGAGCTGTGTAGGTGATCAGGACACACAGGGCTGCAACATCACTGTACCACATTCCTGTGAGGTAGCAGAGAAGTCTCTGGGGCTGGAGAGACAGTGCAGCTGGTGAGGCCGACCTGGGTTTGATCCCCAACATCCCATATGCTCCCCTGAGCAATGCCAGGAGTAATTCCTGAGTGCAGAGCCAGGACTCACCCCTGAGCAATGCTGGGTATGGTCCCCAAAATAAAAAATAAAGAAAAACAAAATCTCCATTTGGGGCTTGTGGCTGTGTGGCAGTGCCTGGCTGGTCAGCAGAAGGCTGAGAATCCGATGCCCTCCTCTGCCTCATGCGCTCCTGGCGGTCCTATCCTATAAGAACGGCACAACCGGTATGTGAGCCCTGCCATGACAAAAACACAACCAGAAGGGGAAGGAGGTAGTGGAAAGGAGCCTCTGATGTCTAGGCTAGGACAGAGGCCAGCAATCCAGCCCAGGGTCCGGGTCAGGACCTGAATGTTCAGCTATACATTGAGATATGAGCCAAGAGCTGAGAGCAGAGAGAGAGATAATGAGCTACAGAAACAATGTGAACACTGCTAAATGGACTTCGGATTAATTTATTTATTGAGCAATCCTAGTTTATTACGATTGAAGTTATTAATCTACAGTTACCAGACTGTTAAGTGCATTTTCATGGATTTTGTTTTGTGCAAATTAGATTTCTTTCCCTCTCAGGCCACACTCACCATGCTTGGAGGGTTGTGTGTTGTGTTGCTAGGCTCTCATGCAAAGGATGTGCTTAACCACCCCCCCCCATCCCCCCGCTGTCTCTCTGGTCCCATGAACGGGATCTTATTTTATTTTGATTCAGATGTGTTTATCCAGCTTTAAGTAGTGCCTAGAGTCTGTTTCTGCTTGCGAGAATCACTTGGGAGTGTCTCTTCCCAGTCTGTGTGCCTCTGTGCCAGCTTGGAAGCTTGAAATTGGTGGCGGTGGGAATGTTTACACCACAGAAACGGTCAGACACGCAAATCAGGGCTTGGGCCAGTTGTTAAGCATTTATCAGCACCCCACTCCTACATATGTGTTTGTATTATCTATTGTCAGTGGATATTACATACCAATTATGCAGCAATTAAAGCAAGTAGCATTCATGGACTCATTCAAATTTTGCCACATTTGTGTATATTCTCATATCTACAGGTTTTCTGTGACAGCTGAATTTTAGATAGAGAAGGAAGCCTGAATGGAACCTGAATGGAGGCTCCCTTCTCTATCTAAAAATTCAGCTGTCACAGAACTTTCTTATTTTCTTCTAAGTCTTCTGAGTTAACAAAAATAGACTTATTAAAAAAATATACAGCGGAAAGTACCATAGAAGTCCACTAAACTCATCAAGCACAAATAACAGAGAGATCTGCTAGCAACAAACAGCTTAAGAAATTCTTGGACAAGGATTTGGACAATTCTTGGACCCAGTGATGAGATACCACAATTTTTTTTACATAAAAATTGATTTTATACTTATTATTTGTATTAGTAAGGCTTTGTTATCTAATCACTTTTAACTCTAAAATTGTATCAACAATTATGGCTCTTGTCTGCATTAAAAATTTAAAGAAAAATTCCTGGGCGGAGCGATAGCCCAGCGGGTAGGGCGTTTGCCTTGCATGCGGCGTGCCTGTGTCGGCCCGGGTTCGATCCCTGGCATCCATATGGTCCCCGAGCACCGCCAGGAGTAATTCCTGAGTGCAGAGCCAGGAGAAACCAATGAGCATTGCCGGGTGTGACCCCCCAAAAAAGCAAAAAAAAAGTATAGCAATGATCACATATCAACCTTTATTGATTTATTTTCTGATCATTCTATCTGCCATTCCTTTTCAGACATTTGGACCAAGCAATATGAAATACATTTGTTACATGCCTGCCAAGTGGACAGGCTGGGAGGTGGGTGGGAAGCTGGGGATACTGAGGCAGGAAGAGGCCCCTGGTGATGGGATTGACGCTGGAGCACTGTATGCCTGCAGCCACTCTATCATAAGTCATGACCTCTCAACAAACATTCCTGCGTGTGTGAGACAGGTGTGAAAAGGTCAGTCAGTCACCTGCCTTGAAGGAACTCCAGGGTCCTGGCCACTGTCCAGCCTGTTTGTGAGCGTGCTTTGGACTGAGGTGGCCCGGAGGTTTGGTGTAGAGTGGGCGAGGAGGGGGTGAGGTGGTGATTCCCGCCTCTGCGACCTGACAAGGGTGTGGCCGGGCTGGGCGGCTTCCCTGCTCCTGGAACAGGGCAATGAATTGAAATGTCAACACAGAGCCTTCCAGGCCGAGTCTCAGAGGGATTCTTGTTGGAACAACTGAGGATTTAAGATTTCAGGGTTCCCAGGCCGGGGGCGCACAGGGCTTGCTGTGGTTTCCCGCCAGCTGCTAATTCCCTCTTGCGTTCTACCACTCACAGGCCGATGGGGTGCCCCTCGTCCCAGACGGTATCAGGAATGAATTAGCCTGTTTCCCTCTTGTAAGCGATCTTCTTTTTTGAGTAAACATCCCCTGGGTTGCTGGGATGTGTAACTAATGGAGTGCTAAACTCTCAGGGCTGGTTTAAGACTCAGAGTGCACACGTGTTGCCAATCCATCATGCTCCTAATACTAATTAACATAGCAGGGACAACAATAAAGCCACAGATCCTACACACATTACCAGGCTCGGGTTACCCTCTCATAACAATCTTGCCTTTGACCCACCGAGAGCCCACTTTGGGAAAGGGAGCTCCAGCCGCTCCTTCCTGGCCAGACCTGATGCACGGAATCACAGCCCGCTGCCGAGCGTCATCACCACCCGGGTGCCGCTGTCCACCTGGTGATCCGGCCTGGGGGCAGCGCCTGAGTTCACCTACTGCTGAGGTGGTGCCCCGGGTAGCCTGCTGGTGTGGCGGGAGGGTGGAGCTTGAAGCCCGTCCTGACACCCGGCAGTGCTGTTCTCATGGGGGTTTTAGGCCCCGTTTCTTCCAACGATTGAGCCTCTCAAGAAGATTCTAGAATTCTCTGACTCATTGGGGTGTTTTTGAATCCAGGGCCAGTCCTGGTGGTGCCCAAGGCTTACTCCTGGCTCTGTGCTCAGGGATTAGGCCTGGTAGGGTGTGGGGGACAATATGGGGTATGGGGATCGAAACTGGGTCTGTTGCATGCAGGGCAAGTATCCTGAAGCTCTGAATGGGTTCATAACCCCAAAAACTAACTCATTTGCTTATCTGCAAGGACACCTCATTCCAAAGCGCCTGAACGGGCGCATCCATTGCCTTTGATGGGCTCGTTGGCTACACAGGCATACACATTTATGAAAAAATCACTGCATTATCATTGAATTGTGCACTTTATACCTGAGCCTTTCACAGTCTATAAATCCTCCCTCAATTAAAAGATTTGTTAAGGTGCTACAGTGATAGTGCAGTGGGTGGGGCACTTAACTTGCACATAACTTACCCACGTAACTTTGATCACCAGCACGACATAGGACCCTCAACCCACCAGGAGTGATCCCTGAGCACGGAGCCAGGAGTCAGCCCTGAGTACTGCTGGGTGTGGCCCCCAACAACAACAAAAACATTAAAAATGAGCCCTCACAGCTGAAAGAACTTGTCCTTCCTCCCTCCTCCCTCCCTCCCTCCCTTCCTTCCTTCCTTCTTTTCGTTCTTTCCTCCCTCCCTCCCTCTCTTCCTTCCTTCCTTCCTTCCTTCCTTCCTTCCTTCCTCCTCCCTCCTCCCTCCCCCCCTCCCTCCTTCCTTCCTTCCTTCCTTCCTTCCTTCCTTCCTTCCTTCCTTCCTTCCTTCCTTCCTTCCTTCCTTCCTTCCTTCCTTCCTTCCTTCCTTCCTTCGTTCTTTCCTCCCTCCCTCCCTCTCTTCCTTCCTTCCTTCCTTCCTTCCTTCCTTCCTTCCTTCCTTCCTTCCTTCCTTCGTTCTTTCCTCCCTCCCTCCCTCTCTTCCTTCCTTCCTTCCTTTCTTCCTTCCTTTTTTTTCCTTCCTCCCTCCCCCTCCTCCCTCTTCCCTCCCCTCCCTCCCTCCCTCCCTCCCTCCCTCCCCTCCCTCCCTCCCTCCCTCCCTCCCTCCCCTCCCTTCCCTCCTCCTTCCTTCCTTCCTTCCTTCCTTCCTTCCTTCCTTCCTTCCTTCCTTCCTTCCTTCCTTCCTTCCTTCCTTCCTTCCTTCCTTCCTTCCTTCCTTCCTTCCTTCCATTTTTGTGCCATACCTGGCAGTGTGCAGGGCTTATTGCTGGCTCTACACTAAGGGGTCACTCTTCTTTTTCTTTTCTAGTAATTTATTTATTCTTTTTATTTATTTAAACACTATGATTTACAAAGTACAAAGTTTTCACAATAGCTGTTAGAAAGACTCATCGTTCAGCACCAGTCCCACCATCAGTGTGCCCCCCCACCCCCAGAGACCCGCTTCTCCCACTCATGCCTGCTCCCTTAGCTGGCATCAGTTATGTTGATCATTACGCTCAGGGGTTACTCTTGTAGGACTTGTACATGGTGCTGGAATTGAACCCAAGTCAGACTCATGCAAGTCAAGCTCCTTACGTGCTATGCTGTCTCTGTAGCCTAGGAGTTTCCTGAACCATTTACTGTCAAAACAAGATATATAAACAAACACTGAGGCTCATGAAAGTAGGTACCAAATGACCTTGCCTGTCAGATCTGTACTTAGTATTCTCTAATGACAAGGGCCCCTTTAATGATTACAGATGAAATTTACAAAGAAAATTATTATTTCCCCCCCCACTAAATGCATGATTAAAGCCCATAAGTGGGGAAAATTTATGTTCCAGCAGCATTGGTATATATAAAATATTAAATATTCCTCCTTTCAGGCTTCTTGTGAAGGGGCGATCCAAAGGAAGCACAACAAAGCATCTGCAGTTTAGTGCTGAAATCACTTGATCACTTGAATCCTATTATTCATCGATTTGCTCGAGCGGGCACCAGTAGCATTTCCATTGGACCCTATCACGTGCCAATGTAGCCCAATGACATATGGTTGATTCAGGAATATGAAGAGCCTCAAACCATTCACTCAGGGTCTTGACGAAGAAGTCTGACTATCTTGTAGGTGGGCAGCCAGGTGTCTTTTGACATCCTGCGGGATCCAGTTGGTAACGGCTCTAGTCCAGTGGTTGTCTCCAAATCGCATTACATGTCCAGCCCATCTGATTTTCCATGCCTTGGCAAAGGAGACAGCGTCCCTGATTCTGGAATAGCGACAGCATTTTAGTGCTGAAATGCTCAGCAGAAAAATCCCGCATTGTGTAGTCTCCAGCTAAGCTCCTCTCCTCAGCACTCATGACTTAGTGACCAATGCTGTGCAGGACCGAGTGGGGGATGCGGAGAAGCTGACAGGTCTAAGGCACTTCCTCCTCTTGCAGGAAGTGTCAGAGCTGAGCAGTTCACACACAGGTCCTGGAGGGCGCTGTCCTGTACGGTGAGACCTTAAGCTGCAGGACGTTTGATAATCGTTCTGGTAAATAGTCTCTAAGGTGTCTGCTAGCTCTCAAATGGACTATTTCTATCACCCTAAAGAACCATTAGGAGATATTTGCATACATAAGTTAACATCATGTGAGAGGCTTTTAAAATTATCATTTCATAATCCTTTTTTTTTTTTTTTGCTTTTTGGGTCACACCCGTCGAAGCTCAGGGGTTACGCCTGGCTCTGCACTCAGGAATTACTCCTGGACATACTCCTGGACATTACTCCTGGACTGGGTCATTTGGGATGCTGGCGATCAAAACCGGGTTGGCTGTATGTGAGGCAAACACCCTACTTGCTGTGCTATCACTCTGGCCCAAAAAGCATTTCTTTTTTGAAGTTTGCCTCACATATAATGTAGAAACAATATTCATCATGTATTATCTACAGTGATGCAATCTTTTTGTTTTGTTTTGTTTTTTGTTTTTGGGCCACACCCAGCAATGCTCCAGAGTTACTCCTGGCTCTGCTCAGGACTCACTCCAGTGGTGCTTGGGGGACCGTGTGGGATGCTGGGAATTGGACCAAGGTCAGCCAGTGTGTAAGAGCCTTAAATGCTATACTGTTGCTCTGGCTATGATGAAATGTTTAAATATAATATAATATAATATATACTTTATGCTTTCCCCTTGAGGTGTTGCAGGTATGGTTGCAGTGCCCGGCTGCGTTGACAGGTGGCAGACAGAAGACAGGTTTGTCTACACTCAGGGCTCTGCCCCCGTGGGCCCTGGATTGTTGATGGTCTGACATAGAAAAAGACTGGGTCCCCTGGGATGAACTCAGAGCCACGGCAGAGCCTGGCAAACTACCCATGGTGTATTCAATATGCCAAAAACAGTAACAATAATGGACCTCATTCCCAATGAATGGAGACGTTACTGGTGCCCGCTCAAGCAAATTGATGATCAATGGGAAGACAAGTGATACAAGTGATATATTTTATGGTTAGATGACAAATAAAATAAGTATATGCAATCTAGAATATTATACTATTTAAACATTTTATATGGCAAATAGTTGCATAAAAAAAGGGGAAAGTAGTTTGAAATTATATGAAATTACATCGAGAGAAAGATGCCCTAAATGGTTTTGCCCTTTTCGGTCCCTCCCACCATATAAACCCTAGCAGTGCTCAGGTTGCAGTCCTGGGTTTGTGGTATGTGGGGACTTGAACATTTGTGATCTCACTTGCATGCAAAGCTAGTGCCTTACCTAACAGTACTGTTTCTCCGGCCCAACTTTATTATTTCTTCCATGATGTGGGAGGACAATGTTTTATTACGGTTATGTCTCTAGAGTTTAGAAATGAGCTCAACACATGTAATTACTGAATTAGTGTTTGGTAACATTGACTCTGGTGTGCACCACTGATGGCTCACACTTGACTGTGACTTAACACAGATTTCAATGAAAGAGTCAGCATGTTAAATTCTGAACAAAAGCCACTTGAAAATTAACAACTTTATCATTTAAACAACACACATTTACTTCCCGCATGTTTCCTTTCAGGCACAATTCTATATGGTTTTACGATATGGCCATTACTCCCAAGGGAGCTTGAGCCTAGAATTGGAAAATGACTTGGACCAAAATGATTTAAAAATAAAAACAATATAAAATGGAATAAAAACTCAAAGTGGGACCAGCGCAATAGAACAGCGGGTAGGGTGCTTGCCTTGCATGTGGCTGACTGGAATTCGATCCCTGGCTTCCCATATGGTCCCCCCCTCCAGCACTGCCAGGAGTAAGCCCTGAGTGCAGAGCCAGGAACAACCTCTGAGCATTATTGGGTGTCTCCCCCACCCACCAATTACAAAACAACAACCAGGTGATGGGGCTGGACAGAGCAGGGATAATGGTGACTCCTGTGTATGTGACTGACAGGGGTTTGGTCCCCAGTACCACATAGTCACCAAGCAACATTGTGTGAGACCGTGCTGCCCTGCACCCTAGCAGCACAGTGGGGGTCCCTGCATTGCCTCAATTCAGGACCAGAGACACCACTCGAATGGGGCACCACATTCGAGAGGCTTTGCATTGAGCCAGCCAGGTTGGATAAGAACTACTGGGAGTGGCTGCTGGGCTTCCTGAGCACCATTTCAGAGCACCCCTCCCCCCACTCCAATTTAAAGTGGTAGCTTATAAAGAGAGTAGACATTGAGACAAGTCAACAGTCAAAGGAGAAAGGACATTCTTGAGTGGGCTTGGGAAGATAAAATTTTCTTTACTTTTGTCCTTGTTTTATTTTTGGTGGTGCCGAGGATTGAATCTATGGTTTCACAAACACTCTGACCTCCAGGAATTCTGTTTGTTTTGGGGCCACACCCAGTGATGCTCAGGGTTCAGTGATGCTCTTGGCTCTGCACTTGTGAATTGCTACTGGCAGTGCTTGGGGACCATATGGGATGCCGGGGATCTAATCTGGGTCTTCTGCATGCAAGGTAAATAGCCTGCTGGGCTATCGCTTTGGCCACCCTGAGGAATTTTTTTTTTCATAAATTTCCTGAACAGTGTAGAGTAACTGGTGGGTTGTGAACTGAGCCCTTGGAAGACTATAGAAGAGGGGTCAATAACCACCTGTAGGTGTCGTGGTGGGTTAGGGGGATGGCGTCGCCCAGTGGGGGGATTCTTAGAGGCAGTAGTGAGAACTAAGTTGGGGATGGCTTTGCAGTGTGGAAAGAAGTTGGGGTTTGGGACTGGAGTGATAGTAGAGCAGGTAGGCACTTGTGTGGCGCGTGGCTGGCCTGGGTTCAAGCACCTCGTATGTTTCCCTGAGCCCCGGAAGGAGTCATCACTGAGTATAGAGCCAGGAGTTAGCCTGAGCACCGCGCGTGTGGCCCAACCCATTCCCCCACCCCACAAAAAAGGAAAAGAAGTTGGGGATGTGGGAGTCGGTGAGAGTGGAGGGGAACCCAGAGATGCCTTTAGCTTCTGCGTCTGCTGCCTTGCCTGGGAGAAAGGGATTCAGGGTAGCTGGTCCTGAATCCCTTCAGGACAGCTCTGGGCAGGGGAAGAGGAGCCTCATAACAGACAAAGGCTGGAGAGAGAGTAAAGGGCCAGAGAGATATTATAGCAGGTCGGACACTTGCCTTGCATGCAGCCAACCTGGGTTTGATCCCCAGCACCTCACATCATCCCCCAAGCACCACCAGGGAGTGGTCCCTGAGTATAGAACAAGGAGTAAGTCCTGAGCACCACTGAGTGTAACCTGCCCACCCAAAAAAAGAAAAGAAAAAATGAAATCTTGAGTGCTCAGTGGTTTGCTAAAGATTTTTTTTGAGAATTTCCAGCTGTGTTTTTCTTTTTATCTTTCTTACTTAGGGTTTTGGGGATCATTTTAGTCTATTACCTTCTTTAACCAGATGTCTTTTCAGATATTTGGGTCTGGATGTTTGTAAATATTTAAGAAGTAGACATTATTGCTGTCTGGTTCAGCCTATGTGGGAAACAGTGGGAGATTTCTTTAAAAATGTAAGAATAGGGCCAGAGTCATAGTCCAGCAGGTAGGGCATTTGCCTTGCATGCTGCCGACTCAGGTTTGATCCCTAGCATCCCATGTGGTCCTCCGAACACTGCCAGGAGTAATTTCTGAGTGCAGAGCCAGGTGTTACCCAAAATCTAAAAATAAATGAATGAATGAATGAATAAATAAATAAATAAATAAATAAATAAATAAACAAATAATGTAAGAATGGGGAACCAGAGAGACTACACAGTAGGTAGGGAGCTTGCCTGGCACGTAGTTGACCTGGGTTTAAACTCTGCATAACATATGGTTCCCCAAGCCTCTCCAGGGGTGATCCCTGAGTGCAGAGCCAAGGGAAGCCCTTCACATCCCCCTAATCCTCTTTAGGAATGATTCCGGAACATGGAGACAAGAGTAAGCCCTTAGAACATCTGGGTGTGGCCTAAAACAAAAACAAAGACAAAAGGGAAGTGTAAGAACCAGGTCTGAGAGATAATATTAGGAATAAGGTATTGCCTTGCAGGTGGCCAACCTAGATCTGATTCCTGTACTGCAACTGAGTATGAACCCCCGAGCAGCACCAGGAGTGAGCTCTGAGCAAAGAGCCAGGAGTAAGCTCTGAGTACCACTAGGTGTAGCAAAAAAATCATAACTAAATAAAAGCATTGTGTTATGTACACACACACATGTACTCATACACATGATGGAATACTATGCAGCTATAAGAGAAACAATTTTTGCATCACTGCAAGAATCAAAGATATCAGTTAATTGATTTTGAGTGAATCAGAGGGAGAAGGGAAAATACTAGATGATCTCTCGTCTGTGGTATATAGAGGAACAAATTAAGGGAATAGAGTATTAAGTGATGATAAACCCTTGACCTTAGGTTACAAACTAGATCACCAAGGAGTGTGTTTAGGAGGAGGATGGGGGGAGTGAAGAGTGGACTAGAGGTAACATAGGGACATTGACAAGGGACATTGACAAGCACCCTTGAGGACAAGGGTCCTCAGAACTTTGTTGGTAAAGGTACCATAATTTTATGCATCAGAAACACTGACATTCCTCAGCTGTTGCCTAAATGATGATAAAAATAAAGATGACTGGATAAAGAATGTGTGGTGCATACCACAAACTGGAATATTATTCAGCTATAAAAGAGACTAACTCAAAATGTTTGCAATGGCATAGAAGAGGGTATTATGCTTAATGACAAAAAAGCTAACAGGAGAAAATAAAAATTATAAAGTCATTTAAATGTATTATAACATTTCATATTGTTTTGTTATCTATTTTAAGGTTTGGGGCCACAGCCAGCAGTGCTCTGGGGCTAGTTCTGCTCTGTGCTCAGGAGTTACTCCTGGTGAGCTTGGGAGACCATATGGGATGCCAGGGATCGAACCCCAGTCAGCTGTGCAAGGCAAGCGCCCACCACGGTACTATCTCTCCAGATCCTCACATAATGTTTGAGTTGTATTAACTATACCAGCTGCAGATTTAGCAAAATAGGCTCCTCACTTGCCTATCCCCAGACCCAAGTGTCCAGAGATGGAGATGAAGGTTTCCCCCGTGAACTCTTTCAGCCGTCTTAGAGCAATGCTTACGGTATGTTTTTCTTAGTAACTGCTCCTGTGGCAAGGCATAACAATGGTGTTAAATAAATGTTTTGCCTGTCTCCGAGGCCCTGTCATGTCAATGGACTACTGCATTGCCTATTAGAATGTGTTCACATCTGTTTGGAGCCACGGCTCTCTAGAACCCAAACGATGGAGACAGTGCACTTGGCGTCTTTGAATCATTTGCCTGCTACCTTACTTGTATGTTCTTTTGGCAGCACCTTTTGGTGATGGATGTGAATCCAGCTTCTCATGCACCTCTTCTAATTCCACATCTAGTTATGACTTGAAAATTTTGGCTCACTTTTTAAATTCGATTTCACTGTATCGCTGTCTTCCTGTAGATCATCGATTTGCTCGAGCGGGCACCAGTAACATCTCAATACGTCCTGTCACATGCGAGATAGCCCAAGGGCATCTGCCCTCTCCAGGAACATAAAGAGCCTCAAACCATTCCATCAGTCATGGGAATGAGGTGTATAATTGTTACTGGTATTTGGCATGTCAAATATGACACGGGTAGCTTGACAGGCTCTGCCATGAGGGTGGGATTCTGCGCTCAGGAATTACTCCTGGCGATGCTCAGGGGACCATATAGGATCCTGGGGATCGAACCTGGGTCAGCCATGTGCAAGGCAAATGCCCTACCTACTGTGCTATTGCTCTGGCCCCATGTGTATACTTTTAACTACTTTCAATACTCAGTTCTAGTCTAGCATTATCATTTTCAATTATGGTTGGCAAACTGGTCCCTTCTCTTATTTAATCTCTGTCTCCCACACACTTGTGGTAGATTCCAAACATTGACAAGTCCTCCTGACTCCTGTTTCGCCTGGCCTTAGATATTGGTCTTATAATATATATATGTATATATGTGTATATGTGTATATATGTATATATGTCCCACAAACAAATGCAATCATTTTATACCTGTCCTTTTCATAGTAATTTCACTCAGCATGATACTCTCCATGTCCACCCATTTATAGGCAGATTTCATGACTTCATTTTTCCTAACAGCTGCATAGTATTCCTTTGTGTAGATGTACCACAGTTTCTTTTATCCAGTTGTCTGTTCTCAGGCACTCAGGTGGTTTCCAGATTCTGGCTTTGTGAATAGTGTTGCAATAAACATAGAAGTGCAGATGGTGTTTCTAGGTCCACAGGGTATATTCCCAGGAGTGGTATTGCTGGGTCAACTGGGAACTCAATTTCTAGTTTTTGGAGCAATATCCATATTTTCCTAGAGTGTGGACCAGTCAGGATTCCCACCAGCAATGAATGAGAATCCCTTTCTCCCCACATCCACACACCAGCACTGTTTGTTCTTGCTCTTTGGATGTGAGCCTGTCTCCGTGGTGTGAGATGATATCTCATTGTAGTTTTGAGAGCATTTTTTTTTCTTACTTTTTATTTTTTTAATTTTTTTTTAATTTTTTTTATTTTTATTATACCACAGTGAAACATACAATTACAAAGGTGATCATAATTGGTTCTTGGTAATACAGTGTACCAGCACCCATCCCCTCCACCAGTGCCCATTTCCACCACCAATGTACCCCACCCCCTCCTGCCCACCCCCATGCTGCCTTAATAGCAGGTACCCCAGTTTCCTCTCTTTCTCTCTCTCTCTCTCTCTCTGTCTCTGCATCTCTCTGCCTCTTATTTTACACATTGTGGCTAGTCCTGCAGGTATTTAGAGTTTATCACTTAAGTCTCTTTGTGTATATTCAATGGTGAGTCTTAATCTGCCATTACCATTTCCCCACATTTAGTAAAACACTGGTATCTATTTATGTCGTATTAATGAATGCAGTCATTCTATATCTGTCCTTTTCCTTCTGACTAATTTCACTCAGCATGATAGTCTCCATGTCCCTCCATTTGCAGGTAAATTCCATAATGTCATCTTTTCTGACAGCCGCATAGTATTCCATAGTGTAGATGAACCACAGTTTCTTTAGCCAGTCCTCTGTTCTCGGGCATTTAGGTTGTTTCCAGATTCTAGCTATAGTGAATAGCGCAGAGATGAATAAAGAAGTACAGATAGTGTTTCTGCTATGTGTTTTTCGGTCTCTCGGGTATATTCCCAGGAGTGCTATTGCTGGATCAAATGGGAGGAGAGCATTTTTTTTTTAACATTTTATTATACCACCGTGAGATATACAATTACAACGTTGTTCACGCTTGGGGGTTTCGGGTCACATGGTGTTCCAGCACCCGCCCCTCCACCAGTGCCCCTCAGCCACCACCCATGTCCCCAATTCCTCTCCCCCTCCCACATCCTGCCTAAATGGCAGGTTCTTTATCTCCTCTCCTCTCCTCTCTCTCCTCCTTCTCCCACACATTGGGGTTGCACTACGTACACTTAGAAGCCATCATTTGCATTCTTTGTCTGTCTTTAATGCTCAGCTCTATGTTAGCATCAGAACTTTAGACATTTATTCACTCATGTTCCTTTCTCTATCTAAACCAACCCTCCTGACTCCCACACGCTTTTGGCCATTTAAATGTCTTCTTTGAGGAAGTTTCTGTTCATTTCTTCTCCCCATTTTTTGATGGGGATGGATTCTTTTCTTGTAAAGTTCTATTAGTGCTGTATATATCTTGGAGATTAACCCCTTGTTGGATTTTGGGTAAATATCCTTTCCCAATCTAGGGGCTGTCTTTGTATTTTGGTCAGTTTTTTTTTTTTGAGGTACAGAAGCTTCTTATTTTCATGTAGTTCCATTTGTTTATCTTTGCTTCCACTTGCTTTGTCAGTGGTATTTCATCTTTGAAGATGCCGTTAGCTTCAATGTCACAGAGATTTTGCCTCTGTTTTCTTTGATGTACTTTGCGGATTCAGGTACAATATTGAGATCTTTAATTCATTTTGATATGACTTTTTGTGCAAGATGTTAGCAAGAGGTATGAATCTGACTTTTATAAGTAGATGCCCAGTTTTCCCAGAACTACTTGTTGAAGAGATTTTCCCTTACTCCACTTCATGTATTTTGCTCCTTTATCAAAGATTAAATGTTCATATATTTAACAATGTGTGTCAGGATATTGAACTCTATTCCAGAGGTCTATAGGTCTGGTTTTTTTTTCTTTTTGGATCACACCCGGCGATGCTCAGGGGTTACTCCTGGCTCTGTACTCAGGAATTACTCCTGGCGGTGCTCTGGGGACCATATGGGATGCCGGGATCGAACCTTGCGGCATAGGCCGGCTGCATGCAAGGCAAACGCCCCTACCCTCTGGGCTCTCGCTCTGGCCCCTATAGGTCTGTTTTTTATCCCAATACCATGTTTTTTAATTTTGTTTATTTTATTTTTTAAATTATTTTTTATTTTTTTATTTTTTGTTGTTGTTGTTGTTGTTCAGAACTCGATGTATTTGAGGTTTTTCAATTTTCTTCTTACGTTAACTTAGATCTAAGTGAGACATTATAACATGAAAATTAGTCTTATTAGTTTAGTCTTATTGAAGTTATTGTCATTTTCAAGAAACTCAATTGTTATATCTTTTTATTTAATTTTTATTTTTACAATTACAAAGATATACAATTAAAAAGTTCATATTTGGGTTTTGGTCATACAGTGTTCCAGCACCATCCCGCCACCAGTGCCCATCTCCCACCACCAATGTCCCCGGTTCCTCCCCTCCCCAAGCCCTCCTCCATGGCAGGTTCTTTATTTCTTTCCCTTTCTCTCTCTTCTCTTTTCCTTCCCCTCCAGACTATGGATTGCAGAACATACATTAAAGGGTTGTCATGTGTATCTTTTTGCCTCTATTTAATGCTCAGTTCTAGGTTGGCATTAGTACCTCGACAATTGTTAGCACCCTGTTCCACTTTCTGTCTTTCCTAGCCTCCCTGACTCCCACACGTTTGTGATAATTTTCCACCTTTGACAAGACCTCCTGATATATGTTTCACTTGACCTTGGATATTGGTATCTTAATATGACATATATATATTTATGTTAATGAAATGCAGTCATTCTGTGTCTGTCTCTCTCCTTCTGGTTAATTTCGGCTCAACATAATCTTCTCCATGTCCATCCATTTATAGGCAAATTTTATAACTTCATTTTTCCTTACAGCATTCGGACAGGTAGCGTGTGAAGAGGCGAGCTAGAATATTGATGAGTACGGCTACAGATTCTTCAGGTGTTGGAATGACTTTGTCTGGGCCTGGTGCTGTTCCCTTCTACCGACGAGATGGCATGTCAGATTTCAGAAGGGAGAACGTTGGGAATGACATATCCATCCTGTGGAATGTGATATCCATGGGCAGGTGGATGTGGCTATCAAAGAGATTTGAGTAGAAGTCCTGGATAATCTTCTCCATTGTCTCTCTGGAAGATGTGATAGATCCATAGGAGCGTTGGAGGGCAGTCATCTTGGTCTTATAGTTGGCTAAGGACAGGTGGGCAGTGGGAATGCTTTTCCTGCTTCTGCTGTATCTTCCAGCATTTCTGCTCTTCTGTCTTTGAGGTCTTCTTTATTGCTTCTCTGTACCATTTAGCAAAGCTTGGACGTTAGCATTTGGTCTCCTGAGGCTCGTACGCGCCTTGCAGTTGGCGAATGAGCTTGAGAGTTTCGAAGACAGGCGTCACTTTTGTGTCTTTCTCTCTCCTGGCATTCTTCGCTTAATCATTGAGGTGCTGGAACAGTACGGTTGTATTCCTCATCATTTGTCACGGGTGGTATCTTCCCATGTTGCTGCAATGGTGACAAAGAGTTCCCAGTTGGTGGTCGTTCAGGGAGTTCTGGTTCTAAACTTTGCAGCCTTTTCTCCCTGCTGCAGGAAGTGAATTTTTTCTAAGGAGACAGTGGCTGATCCTGTTTGGAATTTGGGAACGACAGCAACATGGGTCAGACAAACCGTCGATTGAAGATGATGTAGTCAACTTCATTATGAAGAAGTTACCAGGAGATTCCCATGTCCAACGTTTCGCGTTAGCACCTTCTGGAACTGTGGAGTTCCAAGAACGGTCCTGGTGGACATGATGAACTCAGATAGTCTCTCTCCCTGTTCGTGCCTTTCTCCAGGCCATGTGGGTCCCGATGATGAGTTCTTCAGCCCGATCTTCTCAGTTCCCTATCTGGCATTAAAATCACTGACTATGATCTTGTAGAAGGTGTGATCTTTTTTATAGAACTCCTCCAGTTCCATGTAGGAATTTTTTCAATTTCATCTCCTTTGTATGTGGATGTTGGTGCATAGACAATGAAAATAATTACTGGCAGTGGGCCACATCTCTTCAAGTGTAATCGCCTTCTATCAGGTTTTTTAGGCATTCATATGAATCAATGTTGGCTGGCTATGTTCGTGTGACACGGAGACCAACGCCACGATGCCTCTTTTTGTCGCTTGTATTCAAGGAACAATTCTTCTCCGTGTCACATACAGCGTATGATGCGACTGACGCCTCCTCGTCTCAGTCAGACCAATGATGTTGTACTTGATCTTTTGTTCTTTTACTGTTGGAGGACATGTTTGCTAATCTGGGGTTTCTTGTTTTGCCTCACTCCAGCTTATCCTATTTAATCCAATGTTCAATTAATGAGATCTCTCTTCTGTAAACCCTTCCAGAGGGTGTGGCCAGTTACAGAAGTCACCTTGATTGAATAACTTCTGACTTATACATCTACTAGAGACTTCCATGTTTTCCTGGGTGGTCACAGCTCCCTCTATACCCTACTGCACCCAACGTGGGACCAGTTGATTTACTAGGAGACTACCACCTGGCTACCTTTGAGACTAAAAGGTGACTATAGGAAGGACTGCTCAGTTTGCTCCTAATAGGGAAGTGTGACCCTTTCAGTTTATGGAACAAGATACCTGAGAATCACCCTGGTTGCAGATAATACTAAGGCCTTGTGGTGTACCATCTAGATTTTATGAAGCTCAAGTAGTTAAGATGTACAAGCCCTTTATATCAATAGCCCCCTCTCTCCAGTCTTTTTCACATAAGAGATAATCTCGGGATCATCTTGGTTGTAACCTTTGTTTATACCCAATAGATTGTGGCACACACTCTGTTTAGGTTCTTTTGTTGGCATGACAACCTCCAGATTGGACCACTTTAGTGTATATAGGGGCTGACTTGAGGCCCACTTTTGCCTTTTGTTCCTCAGCCTTCGCTTTTGGCTCCTGCGGCTTTTGGCTTTTGGCTTTTGGCTTTCTTCTTTGTCTAATCTCTCCCAGTTAGCCGAGGTGCTCATTCCACGCGGAAGCTTTTTTCTCCTTTACACGGTGGTGGTCGCCATCTTGGCCTACATTGGCTGGGGTTCTAGCCTGGAATCCTAAGCTTTTGGGCTTTTCCTTTTTGCCCCGAGGTTGTATGCCTGAGCTACCTGTAATCCAAGTAAAGCCTTTTAAAACTGCAT
>JAJIBD010032569.1:0-26270 GCA_021461705.1 Cryptotis parvus | reverse complement strand
TATTTCTCCTCCAGAAATTCTTTTAAAACTTTTGTATCTTTCAAGCTCTATGTAGGCTGTTTAAGAGTCAACTTACACTCCAATAGTCCCTAGCTAGTATCCCCTATAAACATGGGAGGAGTGGTTTGGCCTGCAGAACTGGCACTGGTCTCTCTTTCCACTCCCATAAATGTTTACGTTTGACTTGAAAAGACAATCTCCCCATGTGAGCTGGAAAGAGCAGTCCATTGATGGTTCAGAAAAACAACTCTCACAGACTAGGCCAGCCCTCTGTTCGTAAAGCATGATGGAGCAGAAAAGTGAGTACACCCTTGCAGTGTGTGTGTGTGTGTGTGTGTGTGTGTGTGTGTGATGGGCCTGGAAAAGCTGTGTATGAGTGTGATGGACCTTGAAAGGCTGTGTGTATGTATGTGGCTATGTGTGCGTATGTATACATGTGTATATGATGCACTGAAAAGCTGTAGATGAGTGCTATAGATCTGAAAGGCTATCTGTGTGTATGTGTGAGCACGTATGCTGTGTGTGTATGTGAGTGTGTAGAGTGTGTATGTGTGTGTGATGGGCCTGAAAAACTGCAAGGGAGTGTGATGGTGGACCTGAAATTAAAGTATGTGTGTCTGTGAGTGCGTGTGGTGTGTGGTGTGTGAGTGTGTGAGTGTGTGTGTGTGTGTGTGTGTGTGT
This sequence comes from Cryptotis parvus, assembly GCA_021461705.1. Taxonomy (NCBI): domain Eukaryota; kingdom Metazoa; phylum Chordata; class Mammalia; order Eulipotyphla; family Soricidae; genus Cryptotis; species Cryptotis parvus. Next base: position 25,589 of record JAJIBD010032569.1, on the reverse strand, counting down.
TGGATATGAAAGGCTGTTTCTCTCTTCTGCAGCATCCTGCCTTTCTTAGTGATGCATCAGGCCCAAGTTGGCCCGTTCCTGACCTCAGGTTGTGCACTTCCAGCCGAGAATGAAGGTTCCCTAAGACCCGCGAGATCACCCGGACTTGCCTGCACGCTGAGAGGAGGCCGCTGCTGTCGTTCTCTGGTCCCAGGGAGACACCAGGGGTGTTTTCCCAGTGTGGGAAAAATCAACCTGACAAAAACAGCTGGACAGGAGAGAGTGTTGGTGATCAGGAAAATGTGAATTCTCATCAATTTCTCTAGAAGGTAGTAAAATCTAAGTATTAGAGAGAGAGAGAGAGAGAGAGAGAGAGAGAGAGAGAGAGAAGCTTTCGACTTCCTCTTTCAGGTGTGATTTCTGGTGGTGCTTTGGGCACTATATGGTACCAGGAATTGGTACCAGGGTCTGTGGGATGGAAGGTAAGCACCTTAAAGGCGGGCGCTATCTCTCTGGGCCCCAAAGAGGGCCTTCTTTTAGAGGGAAAGCAAATCTGAGTTGGGAGGTGGGGTAGGGTGCCAAAGGCACAAGCCTGCACCTCCCACCAGGGAGAGGTAGGTGGGTGGGTGCCGAGACTGGTATCAGAGGGAAGGGGGAAGCTTTTGGGTGAGCAGCTGGGGGTCTCAAAGAAGAGAGAGGGAAGGGGGAGAGAAGGAGAGAGAGAGAAAGAGGGAGAGAGAGAGTGGTGAGAGAGAGAGGGAGAGAAGGAGAGAGAAAGAGGGAGAGAGGAGAGGGAAGAGAGAGAGGGAGGGAGAAAGAAGGAGAGAGAGAAAGAGGGAGATGTGAGAGAGGGAAGAGAGAGAGGGAGGGGGAGAAGTAGAAGGAGAGAGAGGAGAAAGGGAGGAAAGAGAGTGAGGAGAGAGAGAGGGAGGGGAGAGAGAGGGGCCAGGGAGAAGGAGGGAGAAAGAGGAGAGAGATTTGAGGGCAGGGCCCGTGGGGATGGAAGCGGGAGTATCACCTAAGTCTCTGGAAGCCACTCCTCCCCAGACCCAAGGTGTCACATACAGCATTTATAGGACTCTTTGAAGACAAGTGGTTGCTTTTTGGTCTGTGTGGTACACTTAGAAGTTCAGGTGGTCCTAAAGCAGTAGACTGTGAATTCAGGGTAGTTACTGGAGCTCTTGGCCAAGAGTCTCTGATAATTGTCCAACCAAAAGTAAGACATACTCTTCAATAGTTAAGCAAGCCCAAGAAGAATAATGGCTATATGGATTATCAATTTCGCTTGATGCTGACATGGACATTTTTTTAAATTAATATTTTAGTATACCACCGTGAGATACACAGTTACCAAGTTGTTCATGTTTGGGAATTCTCGGTCATAAGTGTTCCAGCACCCGCCTCCACACAGTGTCCACTTCTCACCACCAATGTCCCTGATCTTCTCCCTCCCCTAGCCTGCCTCTATGGAAGTTTCTTTATCTCTTTTTTCTTTCTCCCTCTCCCTCCTCCCTCTCTCTCTCTCTCTCTCTCTCTCTCTCTCTTTCTCTCTTCCTTCTCTCTGCACATATTGTGGATTGTAATACATACACTTAGAGTGTCTCATGTATATTTTCCCCTGTATTTAATGCTCAGTAGGCTCTAGGTTTGGTATTAGTCCTTTTAAGCTCACCTGACCTTGCTCTTGGTATCATAATATGTATCTTGCATGTATGTATGTATGTATGTATGTATGTATGTATGTAAATGTATGTGTGTGTGTATATATATGATTATGTCATGCAAATAAATGCAGCCTTTCTATGTCTTTCTTTTTCCTTCTGACTAATTTCACTCAACATGATTCTCTCCATGTATGTTCCATCCATTTATAGTGTAAATTTCATAATTTCATTTTTCCAAACAGCTGCATAGTATCACATTAAAACCATTGTGTAGATGTACCAAAGTTTTCTTTTTATCCAGTCATCAGCTTCTCGGGCATACCGGGGAGCTGTTTCGAGATTCTGGCTATTATGAATAGTGCTGCTATGGAAAATAAAAAAGTGCAGATGGTGTTTTTGGCTTCCCAGGGTATATCCCCAGGAGTGGTAATATGGCTGGGTCAAAAATGGAAGCTCAATGTCTAGTATTTGGAGAAATGTCCATAAAGGGCTGTACCAGTTAACATCCCACCACTACACAATGGATGAGAGTCCCTTTTCCCCGTATCCGCCAGCACTTGTTGTTCTTACACTCTCTTTGATATGCGCTGAGTCTCTGTGACATGGACATTTTAATTATTTTTTAATGGGTCCAGAGCCACATAGTACAGGGGCAAGACAGTTTCCTTGTGTGGCCCCACAAGGAGTGATTTCTGAGCACAGTGCCAGAGAGTAGGTCCTCAATACCCTGGGTGTAAGTAACATCAGTTCCACCCAACAAAAGTTTTGTTTCTTTTAATTTGGTTATCCTTTCCCTTGTAATAAAAGTTTGTTGAAATATAACTGCCACGTAACATTTATGTAAATTAAAATATATAATATGATGATTTGAAATGATGCTTGTATGGCAGGATTATTCCTGCCCAAAGAGTTGTATCGACTCGATCATGTCACATAACTACCAAATTTTTTTTTTTGGTGTGTGTGTGTGGTGATAGCATTAAAATGTTTAACCTTTATTTGCAGCTCCCAATGGTATAATACAGTGTTTAAAGAACTGAGTACTGTATATTTTAACTTTGACAAATTACAAATTAGCTCCATGGAACTTATTAATTTTTTTTTTTTTTTTTTTTTTGCTTTTGGGTCGCACACCTGAGCAATGCTCAGGGGTTACCCTGGCTCTGCACTCGTCAGGAATCACTCGCAGTGGTGCTCAGGGACCCAGATATGGGATGCCGGGGATCAAACCTGAGTCAGCCGTGTGCAAGCCAAATGCCCTACCCGGCTGAACACTAGCACGTAGCCCTAGAACCGTATTATTAATTATATAACTAGAAATTTTGCCATTTGCCACCTAGGGGATCTGTCCCCTAAACCACCCCTGGCAGACATCATTCTCATCTTTGTCCACTCCTTCCTTCCTTCCCTTCCTTCCCTTCTTCCTTCCTTTCTTATCCTACCTTCCTTCCTTCCTTCCTTCCTTCCTTCCTTCCCTTCCTTCCTTCCTTCCTCTCCTTCCTTCCTTCCTTTCTTTCCTTCCCTTCCCCTGTCCTTCCTTCCTTCCTTCCTTCCTTTCTTCCTTCCTTCCTGTCCTTCCTTCCTTCCTCTCCCTTCCCTTCCTTCCCTTCCTATCCTTCCTTCCCTTCCTTCCTTCCTTCCCTTCCTTCCTTCCCTTCCTTCCTTCTTCCTTCCTTCCTTCCTCCCTCCCTCCCACCCCCTCCCCTCCCTCCCACTCCCCTCCCCTCCCTCCCCCTCCCCTCCCTCCCCCTCCCTCCCCTCCCTTCCTTCCTTCCTTCCTTTCTTTTTATGCAACAGCAGACCTGTAGTATCCACAGATCATTCCTGTACTTGCTGGGGAAACATATGTGTTATCAGTGATGGAATCTGGGTCTGCTACATACCAAGCACATACGCTAACCACTGTGTTATCTCAGACTCAACTCCCTTGCTATTTCTTTCTCTGGACAGTTTTTTTAAAAAAAAATTGGGCCACTCCAGCTGTGCTCAGGGCTCACTCCTGCTCTGTACTCAAGGACTCACTCTGGTGGTGCTTGGAGGACCATAGCCGGTGCTGGAAGAACCAAATGTGGGTCAACCGCATACAAGACAAGTAACGTACCCTTACTGTATTATTACTCTGGCCCTAGACAGTGATACATTTTTATGGTGCACTGGATATTTGATTCTCTCATGATTTGGGAGTGAAATAGATGCCTTTTTATTCTATAGGGCGTGCTTTTCTAGATTTAAAGGGAAAACTCCCAAATATTATCCTAAGCTACTATCAGAATCTGACGTGGGGAAGGAGGTGATTAGCGACTGTGACAGAAAGTGAATGGATAAAACCAGACTAAGCAATAGTTTACTTTACTGTTTCCTATAGGGTTGCATGTCATTAAAAATTATAAATAATGTTACCTTGGATATATTAGTATATATTGCTTTTTTATTTATTTTATAACTCTTTCTCTTTGAGAAGTGAGGTTTCTGGATCAGAGAGGTCTGAACAATTTTGATATGCATATTTAAACATCTTAGCTGAAAGCCCCATTTTTTGGGGGAAACATCCAGAGGTCAACCGGTTACCTCCCTGGCTCTGCATCAGGGATCACTTACTGGGTTCAGGAGACCTATAGGTGCCACGGTGAGATCAAACCTAGTCAGGTGTGCAAGTCAAAAGCACTCACGCCCAGGGGTTGTACCGTCTCTCTAGCCCCCTGAAAGTCCAATTTCTAACCTTGCCAGAAGCAGTATTTGAATGCCAGTTTCCACGTGATCCTATTGTTTTTGACTGATAACACAAAAATGACAATATTACCTCAGTATTTAAAATTTCCACCTCTTGCTTTTACAAAGTATTATTTTTTCTGTGCTTTTTTTCTATTTCCCATTTTTAAAATTATGTTCACTTCTGTTTTAAGCAGTTGTAGAACACTTTTAATCAAATTATTAACCCTATAAACTGTTTGCTACAAATATTTTCCCTAGCATCTTTTTCCTCCTCCCCTCCCTCCTTCTCTCCTTCCCTCCTTTGCTTCCTCTTTCCTCCTTCCTTCCTTCCTTCCTCTTTCCTCCTTCCTTCCTTCCTTCCTCTTTCCTCCTTCCTTCCTTCCTTCCCTTCCCTTCCTTCCTTCCTTCCTTCCTTCCTTCCTTCCCCTTCCTTCCTTCCTCCCTCCCCCTCCCTCCCTCCCTCCTCCCTCCTCCTTCCCTTCCCGTCATTGTTTTTATGATCAGGAATCACTTTTGTTGATCTGATAACAGAAGTAATCAGGCGAGATAACAGGAAGCATGTCTAGTTTATGTTGGTGACGTGACGTGGCACTCCCTGTCTTTAGAACTCCCTCCCCAACCTAGTAACAAGAGTTCACAACGCAAAGGAAATGACAGAGTGCCAATATGAGTTCCAAACATATTTGGGAAGTAAAAGCTTCTGTCGCATGTGATTTAGGAGCCAGTAGACAAGAAGAGCTGTGTGAGTGGCAGGCGATGTAGGGCAAGCTGGCTTGCCTGTCCCACGGCGGTGGGAGAGAGGGTTTCCTGTAAATGTGCCTGAGGGAGGGGCTCAGCCACTGTCAAGGTGAAAGGTGTGGGAAAAGAGAAACTGAGTGTTTCTTCTCATTCTGGCCTGGCTGGCATTTGGGAGGGTAGTCGATGTGTCTGGGGAACAGTGGGAATGTTTGAGGTAGCCCAGATTTTGTAAGAATCACCGAAAGGTGGGCAGCTTAGCTCTGAAAGAAGAGGTTTCCACCAGGCCTTTTGGTCGTGTATCTGCGAATAAGAATATTGAGGCTCCAGAGGAGGCTTCCTCACCTGGTAAATGAAGATGAGCAGGGCCGGCTGCCTCCCTGGGGTCCGCCTGGGATCTTCACGACTCTCACCTGTTTCCAGGTCAATTCTGTCCAGGGCAGGGATGAAGGAGCTGATTGCTGAGTAATCATGTGACCTAACTCACCAGTTCTGGGAACTGTTGTTGTCTAGACAGTTCACGTGGGAATCGGGGCCATACCAGTTCTCTTGGGCAAGTCCTCTTTCCCTTGTGTTGTTGTTTCAGTTTTAAGCTGCTCTCACCCTCTCCAGGTGGTCTGGTAGCATGAATTTTTGCCCAAACAAATTACTGGGTGTCTGAACACCATGGATCTCAAGGACTCTCAAGAGGCAACGATTTGCATCTCCCCGTTTGATGATTCATAAGATATCTTGGGTTGATTGCAGATAGTAATTGTAAGAAAATAGTATTATAAGAAATGCCGCTTACTTCTCACTCGCTTCTGGGGTCACACCTAGTAGTGCTCAGGGTTCTGGCTCTTTGCTCAGAGAATCGCGCCCCTGGCTGTTTTTGAGGGACCATCAGGTGGGAATGGAACCTGGGTTGGCTGCATATGCAAAGTCAATGCCTTGCCGACTGCAATATTTCTCTGGTCTGAGAAGTTGCTTACTTTTTTTTTTTTTTTTTTCTTTTGGGTCATACCCGCGTGCTCAGGGGTTACTCCTGGCTCTGCACTCCCAGGAATTACTCCTGGCGGTGCCTGGGGGGACCATGGGATGCTGGAGATCGAACCTGGCTCACATGGCTGGCCGCATGCAAGGCAAACGCCCCTAACCCGCTGGGCTATCGCCTCCGGCCCGAGAAGTGTTGCTTACTTTTGAGCTGTGCAAGTGTAGTGTAAAAAACTCAAAATATGAATGTGAATGCCTGGTTCAGGACACAGTAGGTTCTTTTTGTTGCACTCTTCGACTGAGGCTAGCTAAGAGGCCACTTCAGCCCTTTTATTACCAGAAAAGATTTCACACACAACCATCAACAAGCAAACAATGTGGAGGCCGGAGAGATAGTACAGGGCTGAGTATACTTGCCTTGCATGTGGCCCACGGAGTTAGATCTCTGGCACTGCCTAGGGTCCCCATACCAGCAAGTGAGTGAGCCCGAGCACAGAACTAGAGAGTAGTCTCTGAGCACTTGGTGAGGGGCACCCAAACAAACACAAGCAACGAACATGGGAAACCTGCATGCGCAGTGAAGTGGGAATAGCCAGGAGGTCTCCCTTTAGGCTGGCATCCTGGGAAACTGCCCCTCTCTCTTGATTCCTGCCCCTCGACTATGGTTGCTGTTGTTGGCCAGGCGGGCCCACAGTGCCACCCTGGTGTCTGATCAGGCGATGGCTCACTAGGCTTACTAGGGCCTCGGACACACAAGACATGTGCTGTATTGCTTGAGCGGCCCGCGTAGGCCCAGTTCCTCTCTCTCTTCAGAGTGATAAATCGGGGGTGCCAGGGCAGACACCTCAGATGGGGTTGCTCCTGAACTCGTGATAGAGAGGAGAAAGCAGCCAGAGAGTGGCAATGGCCTGCTGTGCCCTATTTGCGCTGGCTGCCAAAGGTTTCCTCTTGGACCCTCGAGGTCTTTCTAAGCTGCAGCGCATTTCACTTAGCAAAGGGTACCAGCAGTCTTATTCGAGAAGGCTTTGCCTCCCACCTCTTAACATAGACACTAAAAACGTCTGATAATTCAAGAGTATGCCATTACGTAGCCCAACAGAGATGCACAATTTATGCCTCATACTGAAACTTTGGTGTGTGGTTCTCCAAGTGGGCATCTGGTTCAGTCATAGAATCACCAATGATGTATGGGCCAATGTTAGAAATGCCAACTCGGGCCCCAACTTGGAAACTCTTCGCCATGTATGCGTGCTTGAGACCTGAGACATACCAGATCGGAAGTTGTTGAGGTGAGGCCTTGCTGTCTACATTTTGTGAGCTGTGTAGGTGATCAGAGACACACAGGGCTGCAACATCCTGTACCATTCCTGTGAGGTAGCAGAGAAGTCTCTTTGGGGCTGGAGAGACAGTGCAGCTGGTGAGGGCCGACCTGGGTTTGATCCCCAACATCCCATGCTCCCCTGAGCAATGCCAGGAGTAATTCCTGAGTGCAGAGCCAGGACTCACCCTGAGCAATGCTGGTATGGTCCCCAAAATAAAAATAAAGAAAAACAAAAATCTCCATTTGGGGCTTGTGGCTGTGTGGCAGTGCCTGGCTGGTCAGCAGAAGGCTGAAATCGATGCCCTCCTCTGCCTCATGCGCTCCTGGCGGTCCTATCCTATAAGAACGGCACAACCGGGTATGTGAGCCCTGCCAGGACAAAAAACACAACCAGAAGGAAGAGGTAAGTGGAAAGGGAGCCTCTGATGTCTAGGCTAGGACAGAGGCCAGCAATCCAGCCCAGGGTCCGGTCAGGACCTGAATGTTCAGCTATACATTGAGATATGAGCCAAGAGCTGAGAGCAGAGAGAGAGAGTAATGAGCTACAGAAACAATGTGAACACTGCTAAATGGACTTTGGATTAATTTATTTATTGAGCAATCCTAGTTTATTACGATTGAAGTTATTAATCTACAGTTACCAGACTGTTAAGTTGCATTTTCATGGATTTTTGTTTTTGTGCAAATTAGATTTCTTTCCCTCTCAGAGCCACACTCACCATGCTTGGAGGGTTGTGTGTTGTGTTGCTAGGGCTCATGCAAAGGATGTGTAACCACCCCCCATCCCCCAGCTGTCTCTCTGGTCCCATGAACGGGATCTTGTTTTATTTTGATTCAGATGTGTTTATCCAGCTTTTAAGTAGTGCCTAGAGTCTGTTTCTGCTTTGAGAATCACTTGGGAGTGTCTCTTCCCAGTCTGTTGTGCCTCTGTGCCAGCTTGGAAGCTTGAAATTGGTTTGGCGGTGGGAATGTTTACACCACAGGAAACGGTCAGACACGCAAATCAGGGCTTGGGCCAGTTGTTAAGCATTTATCAGCACCCCACTCCTACATATGTGTTTGTATTATCTATTGTCAGTGGATGTTACATGTACCAATTATGCAGCAATTAAAGCAAGTAGCATTCATGGACTCATTCAAATTTTGCCACATTTGTGTATATTCTCATATCTACAAAATTTCGTGACAGCTGAATTTTGTAGATAGAGAAGGAAGCCTGAATGGAACCTGAATGGAGGCTCCCCTCTCTATCTAAAATTCAGCTGTCATAGAACTTTCTTATTTTTCTTCTAAGTCTTCTGAGTTAACAAAAAATAGACTCTATGAAAAAATATCCGGGGAAGGTACCATAGAAGTCCACTAAACTCATCGAGCACAAATAACAGAGAGATCTGCTAGCAACAAACAGCTTAAGAAATTCTTGGACAAGGATTTGGACAATTCTTGGACCCAGTGTTTAAGATTCCACATTTTTTTACATAAAAATTGATTTTATACATTATTTGTATTAGTAAGGCTTTGTTATCTAATCACTTTTAACTCTAAATTGTATCAACAATTATGGCTCTTGTCTGCATTAAAAATTTAAAGAAAAATTCTGGGCCGGAGCGATAGCCCCGTCGGGTAGGGCGTTTGCCTTGCATGCGGGCGTGCCTGTGTCGGCCGGGTTGATCCCTGGCATCCATATGGTCCCCGAGCACCGCCAGATTCCTGAGTGCAGAGCCAGGGAGAAACCAATGAGCATTGCCGGGTGGGACCCCCAAAAAGCAAAAAAAGTATAGCAATGATCACATATCAACCTTTATTGATTTATTTTCTGATCATTCTATCTGCCATTCCTTTTCGTATTACTTGGACCAAGCAATATGAAATACATTTGTTACATGCCTGCCAAGTGGACAGGCTGGAGGTGGGTGGGAAGCTGGGGATACTGAGGCAGGAAGAGGCCCCTGGTGATGGGATTGACGCTGGAGCACTGTATGCCTGCAGCCACTCTATCATAAGTCATGACCTCTCAAGCAAACATTCCTGCGTGTGTGAGACAGGTGTGAAAAGGTCAGTCAGTCACCTGCCTTGAAGGAACTCCAGGGTCCTGGCCACCTGTCCAGCCTGTTTGTGAGCGTGCTTTGGACTGAGGTGGCCCGGAGGTTTGGTGTAGAGTGGGCGAGGGAGGGGGGTGAGGTGGTGATTCCTGCCTCTGCGACCTGACAAAGGGTGTGGCCGGGCTGGGCGGCTTCCTGCTCCTGGAACAGGGCAATGGATTGAAATGTCAACACAGAGCCTTCCAGGCCGAGTCTCAGAGGGATTCTTGTTGGAACAACTGAGGATTTAAGATTTCAGGGTTCCCAGGCCGGGGCGCACAGGGCTTGCTGTGGTTTCCCGCCAGCTGCTAATTCCCTCTTGCGTTCTACCACTCACAGGCCGATGGGGTGCCCCTCGTCCCAGACGGTATCAGGAATGAATTAGCCTGTTTCCCTCTTGTAAGCGATCTTCTTTTTTGAGTAAACATCCCTGGGTTGCTGGGATGTGTGTAACTAATGGAGTGCTAAACTCTCAGGGCTGGTTTAAGACTCAGAGTGCACACGTGTTGCCAATCCATCATGCTCCTAATACTAATTAACATAGCAGGGGACACAATAAAGCCACAGATCCTACACACATTACCAGGCTCGGGTTACCCTCTCATAACAATCTTGCCTTTGACCCACCGAGAGCCCACTTTGGGAAAGTGGAGCTCCAGCCGCTCCTTCCTGGCCAGACCTGATGCACGGAATCACAGCCCGCTGCCGAGCGTCATCACCACCCGGGTTGCCTCTGTCCACCTGGTGATCCGGCCTGGGGGCAGCGCCTGAGTTCACCTACTGCTGAGGTGGTGCCCGGGGGTAGCCTGCTGGTGGGCGGGAGGGTGGAGCTTGGAAGCCAATCCTGACACCCGGCAGTGCTGTTCTCATGGGGTTTTAGGCCCGTTTCTTCCAACGATTGAGCCTCTCAAGAAGATTCTAGAATTCTCTGACTCATTGGGGTGTTTTTGAATCCAGGGCCAGTCCTGGTGGTGCCCAAGGCTTACTCCTGGCTCTGTGCTCAGGGATTAGGCCTGGTAGGGTGTGGGGACAATATGGGGTATGGGGATCGAAACTGGGTCTGTTGCATGCAGGGCAAGTATCCTGAAGCTCTGAATGGGTTCATAACCCCAAACTAACTCATTTGCTTATCTGCAAGGACACCTCATTCCAAAGCGCCTGAGCGGGCGATCCATTGCCTTTGATGGGCTCGTTGGCTACACAGGCATACACATTTATGAAAAAATCACTGCATTATCATTGAATTGTGCACTTTATACCTAGAGCCTTTCCAGTCTATAAATCCTCCCTCAATTAAAAGATTTGTTAAGGTGCTACAGTGATAGTGCAGTGGGTGGGGCACTTAACTTGCACATAACTTACCCACGTAACTTTGATCACCAGCCTCGACATAGGACCCTCAACCCACCAGGAGTGATCCTGAGCACGGAGCCAGGAGTCAGCCCTGAGTACTGCTGGGTGTGGCCCCAACTAACAACAAAAACATTAAAAATGAGCCCTCACAGCTGAAAGAACTTGTCCTTCCTCCCTCCTCCCTCCCTCCCTCCCTTCCTTCCTTCCTTCTTTCGTTCTTTCCTCCCTCCCTCCCTCTCTTCCTTCCTCTTTCCTTCCTTCCTTCCTTCCTCCCTCCTCCCTCCTCCCTCCCTCCCTTCCTTCCTTCCTTCCTTCCTTCCTTCCTTCCTTCCTTCCTTCCTTCCTTCCTTCCTTCCTTCCTTCCCTTCCTTCCTTCCTTCCTTCCTTCCTTCAAGTTCTTTCCTCCCTCCCTCCCTCTCTCTTCCTTCCTTCCCTTCCTTCCTTCCTTCCTTCCTTCCTTCCTTCCTTCCTTCCTTCGTTCTTTCCTCCCTCCCCTCCCTCTCTCTTCCTTCCTTCCTTCCTTTCTTCCTTCCTTTTTTCCCTTCCTCCCTCCCCTCCCCTCCTTCTCTCCCTCCCTCCTCCCTCCCTCCCTCCTCTCCTCCCTCCCTCCCTCCCTCCCTCTCTCCCTCCCTCCCTCCCTCCCCTCCCTCCCCTCCCTTCCTTCCTTCCTTCCTTCCTTCCTTCCTTCCTTCCTTCCTTCCTTCCTTCCTTCCTTCCTTCCTTCCTTCCTTCCTTCCTTCCTTCCTTCCTTCCTTCCTTCCTTCCATTTTTGTGCCATACCTGGCAGTGTGCAGGGCTTATTGCTGGCTCTACACTAAGGGGTCACTCTTCTTTTTCTTTTCTAGTAATTTATTTATTCTTTTTATTTATTTAAACACTATGATTTACAAAGTACAAAGTTTTCACAATAGCTGTTAGAAAGACTCATCGTTCAGCACCAGTCCCACCATCAGTGTGCCCCCACCCCCAGAGACCCGTTCTCCCACTCATGCCTGCTCCCTTAGCTGGCATCAGTTATGTTGATCATTACGGCTCAGGGGTTACTCTTGTAGGACTTGTACATGGTGCTGGAATTGAACCCAAGTCAGACTCATGCAAGTCAAGCTCCTTACGTGCTATGCTGTCTCTGTAGCCTAGGAGTTTCCTGAACCATTTACTGTCAAAACAAGATATATAAACAAACACTGAGGCTCATGAAAGTAGGTACCAAATGACCTTGCCTGTCAGATCTGTACTTAGTATTCTCTAATGACAAGGGGCCCCTTTAATGATTACAGATGAAATTTACAAAGAAAATTATTTTTTCCCACTAAATGCATGATTAAAGCCCATAAGTGGGGAAAATTTATGTTCCAGCAGCATTGGTATATATAAAATATTAAATATTCCTCCTTTCCAGGCTTCTTGTGAAGGGGCGATCCAAAGGAAGCACAACAAAGCATCTGCAGTTTAGTGCTGAAATCACTTGATCACTTGAATCCTATTATTCATCGATTTGCTCGGCGGGCACCAGTAGCATTTCCATTGGACCTATCACGTGCCAATGTAGCCCAATGACGATATGGTTGATTCAGGAATATGAAGAGCCTCAAACCATTCACTCAGGGTCTTGACGAAGAAGTCTGACTATCTTGTAGGTGGGCAGCCAGGTGTCTTTGACATCCTGCGGGATCCAGTTGGTAACGGCTCTAGTCCAGTGGTTGTCTCCAAATCGCATTACATGTCCAGCCCATCTGATTTTCCATGCCTTGGCAAAGGAGACAGCGTCCCTGATTCTGGAATAGCGACAGCATTTTAGTGCTGAAATGCTCAGCAGAAAAATCCCGCATTGTGTAGTCTCCAGCTAAGCTCCTCTCCTCAGCACTCATGACTTAGTGACCAATGCTGTGCAGGACCGAGTGGGGGATGCGGAGAAGCTGACAGGTCTAAGGCACTTCCTCCTCTTGCAGGAAGTGTCAGAGCTGAGCTAGTTCACACACACAGGTCCTGGGAGGCTGTCCTGTACGGTGAGACCTTAAGCTGCAGGACGTTTGATAATCGTTCTGGTAAATAGTCTCTAAGGTGTCTGCTAGCTCTCAAATGGACTATTTCTATCACCCTAAAGAACCATTAGGAGATATTTGCATACATAAGTTAACATCATGTGAGAGGCTTTTAAAATTATCATTTCATAATCCTTTTTTTTTTTTTTTGCTTTTTTGGGTCACACCCGTCGAAGCTCAGGGGTTACGCCTGGCTCTGCACTCAGGAATTACTCCTGGACATACTCCTGGACATTACTCCTGGACTGGGTCATTTGGGATGCTGGCGATCAAAAACCGGGTTGCTGTATGTGAGGCAAACACCCTACTTGCTGTGCTATCACTCTGGCCCAAAAAGCATTTCTTTTTTTTGAAGTTTGCCTCACATATAATGTAGAAACAATATTCATCATGTATTATCTACAGTGATGCAATCTTTTTTTTTTTTGTTTTGTTTTTTTGTTTTTGGGCCACACCCAGCAATGCTCCAGAGTTACTCCTGGCTCTGCTCAGGACTCACTCCAGTGGTGCTTGGGGACCGTGTGGGATGCTGGGAATTGACCAAGGTCAGCCAGTGTGTAAGAGCCTTAAATGCTATACTGTTGCTCTGGCTATGATGAAATGTTTAAATATAATATAATATAATATATACTTTATGCTTTCCCCTTGAGGTGTTGCAGGTATGGTTGCAGTGCCCGGCTGCGTTGACAGGTGGCAGACAGAAGACAGGTTTGTCTACACTCAGGGCTCTGCCCCGTGGGCCCTGGATTGTTGATGGTCTGACATAGAAAAGACTGGGTCCCCTGGGGATGAACTCAGAGCCACGGCAGAGCCTGGCAAACTACCCATGGTGTATTCAATATGCCAAAAACAGTAACAATAATGGACCTCATTCCCAATGAATGGAGACGTTACTGGTGCCCGCTCAAGCAAATTGATGATCAATGGGAAGACAAGTGATACAAGTGATATATTTTATGGTTAGATGACAAATAAAATAAGTATATGCCAATCTAGAATATTATACTATTTAAACATTTTATATGGCAAATAGTTGCATAAAAAAGGGGAAAGTAGTTTGAAATTATATGAAATTACATCGAGGAGAAAGATGCCCTAAATGGTTTTGCCCTTTTCGGTCCCTCCCGCCATATAAACCCTAGCAGTGCTCAGGTTGCAGTCCTGGGTTTGTGGTATGTGGGGACTTGAACATTTGTGATCTCACTTGCATGCAAAGCTAGTGCCTTACCTAACAGTACTGTTTCTCCGGCCCAACTTTATTATTTCTTCCATGATGTGGGAGGGGCAATGTTTTATTGCGGTTATGTCTCTAGAGTTTAGAAATGAGCTCAACACATGTAATTACTGAATTAGTGTTTGGTAACATTGACTCTGGTGTGCACCACTGATGGCTCACACTTGACTGTGACTTAACACAGATTTCAATGAAAGAGTCAGCATGTTAAATTCTGAACAAAAGCCACTTGAAAATTAACAACTTTATCATTTAAACAACACACATTTACTTCCCGCATGTTTCCTTTCAGGCACAATTCTATATGGTTTTACGATATGGCCATTACTCCCAAAGGGAGCTTGAGCCTAGAATTGGAAAATGACTTGGACCAAAATGATTTAAAAATAAAACAATATAAAATGGAATAAAAACTCAAAAGTGGGACCAGCGCAATAGAACAGCGGGTAGGGTGCTTGCCTTGCATGTGGCTGACTGAATTGATCCCTGGCTTCCCATATGGTCCCCCTCCAGCACTGCCAGGAGTAAGCCCTGAGTGCAGAGCCAGGAACAACCTCCTGAGACATTATTGGGTGTCTCCCCACCCACCAATTACAAAACAACAACCAGGTGATGGGGCTGGACAGAGCAGGGATAATGGTGACTCCTGTGTATGTGACTGACAGGGGTTTGGTCCCCAGTACCACATAGTCACCAAGCAACATTGTGTGAGACCGTGCTGCCCTGCACCCTAGCAGCACAGTGGGGGTCCCTGCATTGCCTCAATTCAGGACCAGAGACACCACTCGAATGGGGCACCACATTCGAGAGGCTTCGGTTGAGCCAGCCAGGTTGGATAAGAACTACTGGGAGTGGCTGCTGGGCTTCCTGAGCACCATTTCAGAGCACCCCCCCCCCACTCCAATTTAAAGTGGTAGCTTATAAAGAGAGTAGACATTGAGACAAGTCAACAGTCAAAGGAGAAAGGACATTCTTGAGTGGGCTTGGGAAGATAAAATTTTCTTTACTTTTGTCCTTGTTTTATTTTTGGTGGTGCCGAGGATTGAATCTATGGTTTCACAAACACTCTGACCTCCAGGAATTCTGTTTGTTTTGGGGCCACACCCAGTGATGCTCAGGGTTCAGTGATGCTCTTGGCTCTGCACTTGTGAATTGCTACTGGCAGTGCTTGGGGGGACCATATGGGATGCCGGGGATCTAATCTGGGTCTTCTGCATGCAAGGTAAATAGCCTGCTGGGCTATCGCTTTGGCCACCCTGAGGAATTTTTTTTTCATAAATTTCCTGAACAGTGTAGAGTAACTGGTGGGTTGTGAACTGAGCCCTTGGAAGACTATAGAAGAGGGGTCAATAACCACCTGTAGGTGTCGTGTGGGTTAGGGGGATGGCGTGCGCCCAGTGGGGGGATTCTTAGAGGCAGTAGTGAGAACTAAGTTGGGGATGGCTTTGCAGTGTGGAAAGAAGTTGGGGTTTGGGACTGGAGTGATAGTAGAGCAGGTAGGCACTTGTGTGGCGCGTGGCTGGCCTGGGTTCAAGCACCTCGTATGTTTCCCCTGAGCCCGGAAGGAGTCATCACTGAGTATAGAGCCAGGAGTTAGCCTGAGCACCGCCGTGTGGCCCAACCCATTCCCCACCCCACAAAAAAGGAAAAGAAGTTGGGGATGTGGGAGTCGGTGAGAGTGGAGGGGGAACCCAGAGATGCCTTTAGCTTCTGCGTCTGCTGCCTTGCCTGGGAGAAAGGGATTCAGGGTAGCTGGTCCTGAATCCCTTCAGGACAGCTCTGGGCAGGGGAAGAGGAGCCCCATAACAGACAAAGGCTGGAGAGAGAGGAAAGGGCCAGAGAGATATTATAGCAGGTCGGACACTTGCCTTGCATGCAGCCAACCTGGGTTTGATCCCCAGCACCTCACATCATCCCCCAAGCACCACCAGGAGTGGTCCCTGAGTATAGAACAAGGAGTAAGTCCTGAGCACCACTGAGTGTAACCTGCCCACCCAAAAAAAAAGAAAAAAAAATGAAATCTTGAGTGCTCAGTGGTTTGCTAAAGATTTTTTTTTGAGAATTTCCAGCTGTGTTTTTCTTTTTATCTTTCTTACTTAGGGTTTTTGGGGATCATTTTAGTCTATTACCTTCTTTAACCAGATGTCTTTTCAGATATTTGGGTCTGGATGTTTGTAAATATTTAAGAAGTGACATTATTGCTGTCTGGTTCAGCCTATGTGGGAAACAGTGGGAGATTTCTTTAAAAATGTAAGAATAGGGCCAGAGTCATAGTCCAGCAGGTAGGGCATTTGCCTTGCATGCTGCCGACTCAGGTTTGATCCCTAGCATCCCATGTGGTCCTCCGAACACTGCCAGGAGTAATTTCTGAGTGCAGAGCCAGGTGTTACCCAAAAATCTAAAAATAAATGAATGAATGAATGAATAAATAAATAAATAAATAAATAAATAAATAAACAAATAATGTAAGAATGGGGGAACCAGAGAGACTACACAGTAGGTAGGGAGCTTGCCTGGCACGTAGTTGACCTGGGTTTAAACTCTGCATAACATATGGTTCCCAAGCCTCTCCAGGGGGTGATCCCTGAGTGCAGAGCCAAGGGAAGCCCTTCACATCCCCTAATCCTCTTTAGGAATGATTCGGAACATGGAGACAAGAGTAAGCCCTTAGAACATCTGGGTGTGGCCTAAAACAAAAACAAAGACAAAAGGGAAGTGTAAGAACCAGGTCTGAGAGATAATATTAGGAATAAGGTATTGCCTTGCAGGTGGCCAACCTAGATCTGATTCCTGTACTGCAACTGAGTATGAACCCCCGAGCAGCACCAGGAGTGAGCTCTGAGCAAAGAGCCAGGAGTAAGCTCTGAGTACCACTAGGTGTAGCAAAAAATCATAACTAAATAAAAGCATTGTGTTATGTACACACACACATGTACTCATACACATGATGGAATACTATGCAGCTATAAGAGAAACAATTTTTGCATCACTGCAAGAATCAAAGATATCAGTTAATTGATTTTGAGTGAATCAGAGGGAGAAGGGAAAAATACTAGATGATCTCTCGTCTGTGGTATATAGAGGAACAAATTAAGGGAATAGAGTATTAAGTGATGATAAACCCTTGACCTTAGGTTACAAACTAGATCACCAAGGAGTGTGTTTAGGAGGAGGATGGGGGGAGTGAAGAGTGGACTAGAGGTAACATAGGGACATTGACAAGGGACATTGACAAGCACCCTTGAGGACAAGGGTCCTCAGAACTTTGTTGGTAAAGGTACCATAGATTTTATGCATCAGAAACACTGACATTCCTCAGCTGTTGCCTAAATGATGATAAAAATAAAGATGACTGGATAAAGAATGTGTGGTGCATACCACAAACTGGAATATTATTCAGCTATAAAAGAGACTAACTCAAAATGTTTGCAATGGCATAGAAGAGGGTATTATGCTTAATGACAAAAAAAGCTAACAGGAGAAAATAAAAATTATAAAAGTCATTTAAATGTATTATAACATTTCATATTGTTTTGTTATCTATTTTAAGGTTTGGGGCCACAGCCAGCAGTGCTCTGGGGCTAGTTCTGCTCTGTGCTCAGGAGTTACTCCTGGTGAGCTTGGGAGACCATATGGGATGCCAGGGATCGAACCCCAGTCAGCTGTGCAAGGCAAGCGCCCACCACGGTACTATCTCTCCAGATCCTCACATAATGTTTGAGTTGTATTAACTATACCAGCTGCAGATTTAGCAAAATAGGCTCCTCACTTGCCTATCCCCAGACCCAAGTGTCCAGAGATGGAGATGAAGGTTTCCCCGTGAACTCTTTCAGCCGTCTTAGAGCAATGCTTACGGTATGTTTTTCTTAGTAACTGCTCCTGTGGCAAGGCATAACAATGGTGTTAAATAAATGTTTTGCCTGTCTCCGAGGCCCTGTCATGTCAATGGACTACTGCATTGCCTATTAGAATGTGTTCACATCTGTTTGGAGCCACGGCTCTCTAGAACCCAAACGATGGAGACAGTGCACTTGGCGTCTTTGAATCATTTGCCTGCTACCTTACTTGTATGTTCTTTTGGCAGCACCTTTTGGTGATGGATGTGAATCCAGCTTCTCATGCACCTCTTCTAATTCCACATCTAGTTATGACTTGAAAATTTTGGCTCACTTTTAAATTCGATTTCACTGTATCGCTGTCTTCCTGTAGATCATCGATTTGCTCGAGCGGGCACCAGTAACATCTCAATACGTCCTGTCACATGCGAGATAGCCCAAGGGCATCTGCCCTCTCCAGGAACATAAAGAGCCTCAAACCATTCCATCAGTCATGGGAATGAGGTGTATAATTGTTACTGGTATTTGGCATGTCAAATATGACACGGGTAGCTTGACAGGCTCTGCCATGAGGGTGGGATTCTGCGCTCAGGAATTACTCCTGGCGATGCTCAGGGGACCATAGAGGATCCTGGGGATCGAACCTGGGTCAGCCATGTGCAAGGCAAATGCCCTACCTACTGTGCTATTGCTCTGGCCCCATGTGTATACTTTTAACTACTTTCAATACTCAGTTCTAGTCTAGCATTATCATTTTCAATTATGGTTGGCAAACTGGTCCCTTCTCTTATTTAATCTCTGTCTCCCACACACTTGTGGTAGATTCCAAACATTGACAAGTCCTCCTGACTCCTGTTTCGCCTGGCCTTAGATATTGGTCTTATAATATATATATGTATATATGTGTATATGTGTATATATGTATATATGTCCCACAAACAAATGCAATCATTTTATACCTGTCCTTTTCATAGTAATTTCACTCAGCATGATACTCTCCATGTCCACCCATTTATAGGCAGATTTCATGACTTCATTTTTCCTAACAGCTGCATAGTATTCCTTTGTGTAGATGTACCACAGTTTCTTTATCCAGTTGTCTGTTCTCAGGCACTCAGGTGGTTTCCAGATTCTGGCTTTGTGAATAGTGTTGCAATAAACATAGAAGTGCAGATGGTGTTTCTAGGTCCACAGGGTATATTCCCAGGAGTGGTATTGCTGGGTCAACTGGGAACTCAATTTCTAGTTTTTGGAGCAATATCCATATTTTCCTAGAGTGTGGACCAGTCAGGATTCCCACCAGCAATGAATGAGAATCCCTTTCTCCCCACATCCACACCAGCACTGTTTGTTCTTGCTCTTTTGGATGTGAGCCTGTCTCCGTGGTGTGAGATGATATCTCATTGTAGTTTTGAGAGCATTTTTTTTTCTTACTTTTTTATTTTTTTAATTTTTTTTTAATTTTTTTTTTATTTTTTATTATACCACAGTGAAACATACAATTACAAAGGTGATCATAATTGGTTCTTGGTAATACAGTGTACCAGCACCCATCCCTCCACCAGTGCCCATTTCCACCACCAATGTACCCCACCCCCTCCTGCCCACCCCCATGCTGCCTTAATAGCAGGTACCCCAGTTTCCTCTCTTTCTCTCTCTGTCTCTCTCTCTCTGTCTCTGCATCTCTCTGCCTCTTATTTTACACATTGTGGCTAGTCCTGCAGGTATTTAGAGTTTATCACTTAAGTCTCTTTGTGTATATTCAATGGTGAGTCTTAATCTGCCATTACCATTTCCCACATTTAGTAAAACACTGGTATCTATTTATGTCGTAGTAATGAATGCAGTCATTCTATATCTGTCCTTTTCCTTCTGACTAATTTCACTCAGCATGATAGTCTCCATGTCCCTCCATTTGCAGGTAAATTCCATAATGTCATCTTTTCTGACAGCCGCATAGTATTCCATAGTGTAGATGAACCACAGTTTCTTTAGCCAGTCCTCTGTTCTCGGGCATTTAGGTTGTTTCCAGATTCTAGCTATAGTGAATAGCGCAGAGATGAATAAAGGAAGTACAGATAGTGTTTCTGCTATGTGTTTTTCGGTCTCTCGGTATATTCCCAGGAGTGCTATTGCTGGATCAAATGGGAGGAGAGCATTTTTTTTTAACATTTTATTATACCACCGTGAGATATACAATTACAACGTTGTTCACGCTTGGGGGTTTTCGGTCACATGGTGTTCCAGCACCCCGCCCTCCACCAGTGCCCCTCAGCCACCACCCATGTCCCCAATTCCCTCCCCTCCCACATCCTGCCTAAATGGCAGGTTCTTTATCTCCTCTCCTCTCCCTCTCTCTCTCCTCCTTCTCCCACACATTGGGGGTTGCACTACGTACACTTAGAAGCCATCATTTGCATTCTTTGTCTGTCTTTAATGCTCAGCTCTATGTTAGCATCAGAACTTTTAGACATTTATTCACTCATGTTCCTTTCTCTATCTAAACCAACCTCTGACTCCCACACGCTTTTGGCCATTTAAATGTCTTCTTTGAGGAAGTTTCTGTTCATTTCTTCTCCCCATTTTTTGATGGGGATGGATTCTTTTCTTGTAAAGTTCTATTAGTGCTGTATATATCTTGGAGATTAACCCCTTGTTGGATTTTGGGTAAATATCCTTTCCCAATCTAGGGGCTGTCTTTTGTATTTTGGTCAGTGTTTTTTTTTTTGAGGTACAGAAGCTTCTTATTTTCATGTAGTTCCATTTGTTTATCTTTGCTTCCACTTGCTTTGTCAGTGGTATTTCATCTTTGAAGATGCCGTTAGCTTCAATGTCACAGAGATTTTGCCTCTGTTTTCTTTGATGTACTTTTACGGATTCAGGTCTAATATTGAGATCTTTAATTCATTTTGATATGACTTTTGTGCAAGATGTTAGCAAGAGGTATGAATTCAACTTTTTATAAGTAGATGCCCAGTTTTCCCAGAACTACTTGTTGAAGAGATTTTCCTTACTCCACTTCATGTATTTTGCTCCTTTATCAAAGATTAAATGTTCATATATTTAACAATGTGTGTCAGGATATTGAACTCTATTCCAGAGGTCTATAGGTCTGGTTTTTTTTTTTTCTTTTTGGATCACACCCGGCGATGCTCAGGGGTTACTCCTGGCTCTGTACTCAGGAATTACTCCTGGCGGTGCTCGGGGGACCATATGGGATGCCGGGATCGAACCCAAGCCGGCATAGGCCGGCTGCATGCAAGGCAAACGCCCTACCCTCTGGGCTATCGCTCTGGCCCCTATAGGTCTGTTTTTATCCCAATACCATGTTTTTTAATTTTGTTTATTTTATTTTTAAATTATTTTTATTTTTTTATTTTTGTTGTTGTTGTTGTTGTTGTTCAATCTCGATGTATTTGAGGTTTTTCCAATTTTCTTCTTACGTTAACTTCTAGATCTAAGTAAGACATTATAACATAAAAAATTAGTCTTATTAGTTTAGTCTTATTGAAGTTATTGTCATTTTCATGAATCTCAATATGTTATATCTTTTTTATTTAATTTTTTATTTTTACAATTACAAAGATATACAATTAAAAAAGTTCATATTTGGGTTTTGGTCATACAGTGTTCCAGCACCCATCCCGCCACCAGTGCCCATCTCCCACCACCAATGTCCCCGGTTCCCCCCCCACCTCCCCCAGCCCTCCTCCATGGCAGGTTCTTTATTTCTTTCCCTTTCTCTCTCTTTCTCTTTTCCTTCCCCTCCAGACTATGGATTACAGAACATACATTAAAGGGTTGTCATGTGTATCTTTTTGCCTCTATTTAATGCTCAGTTCTAGGTTGGCATTAGTACCCTCGACAATTGTTAGCACCCTGTTCCACTTTCTGTCTTCCCTAGCCTCCTGACTCCCACACGTTTGTGATAATTTCCACCTTTGACAAGACCTCCTGATATATGTTTCACTTGACCTTGGATATTGGTATCTTAATATGTACATATATATATTTATGTTATGCAGATAAATGCAGTCATTCTGTGTCTGTCTCTCTCCTTCTGGCTAATTTCGCTCAACATAATCTTCTCCATGTCCATCCATTTATAGGCAAATTTTATAACTTCATTTTTCCTTACAGCATTCGGACAGGTAGCGTGTGAAGAGCCGAGCTAGTGTATTGATGAGTACCGACGACAGATTCTTCAGGTGTTCGGGTATGACTTTGTCTGGGCCTGGTGCTGTTCCCTTCTTTACCGACGAGATGGCATGTCAGATTTCAGAAGGGAGAACGTTGGGAATGACATATCCATCCTGTGGAATGACATATCCATCATGTGGGCAGGTGGATGTGGCTATCAAAGAGATTTGAGTAGAAGTCCTGGATAATCTTCTCCATTGCCTTTCTGGAAGATGTGATAGATCCATCAGGGCGTTGGAGGGCAGTCATCTTGGTCTTATAGTTGGCTAAGGACAGGTGGGCAGTGCGAATGCTTTTCCCGTTTCTGCTGTATCTTCCAGTATTTCTGCTCTTCTGTCTTTGAGGTCTTCTTTTATTGCTTCTCTGTACCATTTAGCAAGCTTGGACGTTAGCATTTGGTCTCCTGAGGCTCGTGCCTTGCCACGTTGGCGAATGAGCTTGAGAGTTTCTGAAGACAGGCGTCCTTTTTGTGTCTTTCTCTCTCCTGGCATTCTTCGCACAATCATGGAGGTGCTGAACCAGTCGGTTGTATTCCTCATCAATGTTGTCAATGGTGGTATCTTCCCATGTTGCTGCAATGGTGACAAAGAGTTCCCAGTTGGTGGTCGTTCTGGGAGTTCTCTTCGTAAACTTTGTAGCCTTTTCTCCCTGTTGCAGGAAGTAGAATTTTGCACTAAGGAGACAGTGGCTGATCCTGTTTGGAATTTGGGAACGACAGCAACATCGGTCAGACAAAACCGTCGATTGAAGATGATGTAGTCAACTTCATTGTGGAAGAGTTCACCAGGAGATTCCCATGTCCAACGTTTTTGCTTCAGCCTTCTGGAACTGTGAGAGTTCCTATGAACGGTCTTGGTGGACATGATGAACTCAGATAGTCTCTCTCCCCTGTTCGTTCCATTCTAGGCCATGGGTCCCGATGTGGAGTTCTTCAGCCGATCTTCTCAGTCCTATCTTGGCATTAAAATCACTGACTATGATCTTGTAGAAGGTGTGATCTTTTTTTATAGAACTCCTCCAGTTCCATGTAGAATTTTTCAATTTCATCTCCTTTGTATGTGGATGTTGGTGCATAGACAATGAAAATAGAAATTTCTGGCAGTGGGCCACATCTCTTCAAGTGTAATCGTCCTATCAGGTTTGTTAGGCATTCAAATGAATCAATGTTGACGGCTATGTTCGTGTTGACAAGGACACCAACGCCACCGATGCCTCTTTTGTCGCATGTTCCAAGGAACAATTCTTCTCCGTGTCAAATACAGCGTGATGCGACTGACGCCTCCTCGTCTCAGTCAGACCAATGATGTTGTACTTGATCTTTTGTGCTTGCACTGTTGGAGGACATGTTTAGCTAATCTGGGAGTTTTGTTGTTTTGCTCACTCCCAGCTTAATCTTATTTAATCCAATGTTCATTCTAATGAGATCTCTCTTCTATGTAAACACTTCTAGAGGGTGTGGCAGTTACAGAAGTCACCTTGATTGAATAACTTCTGACTTATACATCTACTAGGACTTCTATGTTTTCTAGATTGGGCACAGCTCCTCTTTATACCCACTGCACCCAACGTGGGACAGTTAGAATTTACCAGGAGACTACCACCCTGGCTACGCTGAGACTAAAGGTAGACTATAGGAAGGATCATACTAGTTTGCTCTAAGCAGGCGAGTGTGACCCTTTCAGTACATGAGAACAAGATACTCAGAATCACCCTGGTGCAGATAATAATAAGGACCTTGTGGGTACCATCTAGATTACATGAAGCTCATGAAGTTAGAGATGTATTACTTTATATCAGCCCCTCTCTCTCCAGTGTTTTACATAAGAGATAATCTCGGGATTAGTCCTTGGTGTAACCTTTGTTTATACCTGCAATAGGGTGTGGCACTACACTCTGTTTAGGGTTCTTTGTTGGCATGACAACCTCCAGATTGGATTACTTTGGTGTATATAAGGGGCTGACTTGAGGCCCCTTTTACCTTTTGCCTTTTGGTTCCTCAGCCTTCAGCTTTTGGCTCCTGCGGCTTTTGGCTTTTTGGCTTTTGGCTTTCTTCTTTGTGGGATCTCTCCTTGTGAGTGCTCATTCCCCTTGGAAGCTTTTTCTCCTTTACACGTGGTGGTCGCCATCTTGGCCTACACGTGGCTGGGGTTCTAGCCTGGAATCCTAAGCACCGGGCTTTTCCTTTTGCTGATTTGTATGCCTGAACCTGTAATAAGTAAAGCCTTTTAAAACTGCATCGGATTCCTGAGTTTTCATCCGTTCCTCGCCGGCTTCAGAGGTAGAAGGGAACTCGCTTCCCGGCACTGTTGGGGGACCCGGCGGAGCACCCCGACATTGCACCATCAGATCCTCAATATATGCTTCAGATGCCAGCGTATGTGCATTGAAAGTACAGACAGTCATTTTAGTCCTTCTTCGTTTTGGCAGCCTAGGATGGCCGTGGAAATTTTATCAGGACCTGCTTGTTCGCCTTTCTTACTGTTGCCATATTAAGGGCTCTTTTGTGGTCAGGAAAATAAACATTTTTGTTACTGGTTTTGGCATATCAAACATGCATCGGACAGCTTGCCAGGCTCTGCCGTGCGGGCACTATACTCTTATTACTTTGTGGGGCTCTCTCAGAGGGGTGGGTAGAATATTCACACAATTTGGAAGTAAATCATGCAGCCACAGCAGCAGCCGCGATGCAACGGGGAAAACTGGTTTCTGTTCTGCTGGGTGTATCTGTGTCTGGCTCAAGCATTCCTGGGCTTGAAATACTCTCCTCTGAAGGGGCGGGTCTCTAGGGTGGGTCCTTGTAGGCTGGGTTTCTGACAAGTGGGGCTAGAGAATGGATTAGTCTGTTGGGTGGAGATCTTACGAGCTGCGGAGTGTGGATGGTGAAGATCGCTGCCAGCAAGGTGTGGGGATTTCTCTGGGCTCTTCCAAGGCTCAATTGGAATGGTGGTCTCGGGTTGGAAGTTGCTCTCCATGGTCCATGGAATGCAGGGGGTTCAACGGGGAAAGCTGGTTTCTGTTCTGCCGGGTGTATCTGTATCTGTGGCTCAAGCATTCCTGGGCTTGAAATACTCTCCTCTGAAGGGCGGGTCTCTGTAGGGTGGATCCTTGTAGGCTGGGTTTCTGACAAGCTGGGCTGGAGACTGGATTAGTTTGTTGGGTGGAGATCTTACGAGCTTCGGAGTGTGGATGGTGAAGATCGCTGCCAGCAAGGTGTGGGGGTTTTCTGGTCTCTTCCAAGGCTCCATCGGGATGGTGGGCTCAGGTTGGAAGTTGCTCACGTGGTCCATGGAATGCAGGGGGGTTCAACGGGGAAAGCTGGTTTCTGCTTTGCCGGGTGTATCTGTATCAAGATACTTAAGATACAAGATATCTTAAGTATCTTGTAAAATTTATAGAAATATATTAACATTTAGGAATGAACTATATTTTCACAAAGCATCCTTTAGACAATATATGGCTA
>JAJIBD010032568.1:0-22627 GCA_021461705.1 Cryptotis parvus | reverse complement strand
AAATTGAAAGAGTAAGTCAAATAAAGTTAGCTTTGCATAAATATTTCAGTGCTTCTGCTCTGGTTTCCTAGAACTATTTCATTTGCTACTGCAGCAAATGCTAAACCAGAGTGTGTTCCCTGAATTTTTTGCTGCCTTTTTATTTAAATCAGGATGAATAAGGTTAAATTGCAATAAGAAGCTATGTTTAAATTCTTAATGACTTTAGACAAAGGATTGTTCTCTATACCACTACAGATGATCCATAAGATTAACATTGTATTCATAATTATAAGTAATTGGGACCAGATAGTAGTTATAGGTCGTTGGGACTGAGATAGTAGGTAGATAGGACTGAGAAGATCAGTTAAAGAACTCACAAGGGACCAATAGCCTAGAATGGAACAAACAGGGTGAGAGACTAAGTTCATCATGTTGACCAAGACAATTTATGGTAACTCACAGTCTCAGAAGGCTGAATATAAACGTGGGGCATAGGAATCTCCTGGTGGTCACCTCCACAATGAAATTGACCACATCATATTCAATCTACGGTTTAGCCTGACCGATGTCGCTGTCATCCCAAAATACCAAACAGGATCAGACCACCATCTTCTTCATGCAAAATTCTCTTCATGGAACAGAGAAAAGGCTGCAGAGTTTAAGAAGAGAACTCCCAGAATGACCACCAACTGGGGACTCTTTGTCACATTGGCAACATGGGAGGATACCATCATTGACAACATCAATGAAGAATACAAACCGACTGGTTCAGCACCTCCATGATTGTGCAAAGAGCGCCGAGGAGAGGGCCATAAAAGGGACGCCTGTCCCAAAAACTATCAAGCTCATTCGCCAATGTGGCAAGGCACGAGCCTCAGGCAACCATATGCTAACATCCAAGCCATCAAAGCAGTGCAGAGAATCCATAAAGGGAGACCTCAAAGAGAGAAGAGCAACAACACTGGCTGATGCAGCAGAAGCTGGGAAGAGCATTCTCAACACCCACCTGTCCTTTACCAACTATAAGACTAAGATGACTGCCCTCCTGATGTCCTGATGTATCTATCACATCTTCAAGAAAACAATGAAGAATATTATTCATGATTTCTACTTGGATCTCTTTGATATACATGTCCACCTGCCCACATACCAAATTCCACAGGATGAATATGCCGTTCCCAGAGTTTGCTCTTCTGAAATCCAACATGCCATTTTGTCGGTAAAGAAGGGAGCAGCCCCAGGCCCAGACAAAGTCAGACCTGAACACCTGAAGAATCTGCCATCAATACTCATCAATACACTGGCTTAGCTCTTTGCACGCTACCTGTCTGAATGTAAGGTGCCCTCCCAATGGAAAACCAGTAGGACAGTTCTACTGTTCAAGAAGGGAGACATCCACAGCATTGACAACTATCTCCCTGTCTGCCTGTTGTCGTCATCTATAAGCTGTTCACTCGAGTCATCCTGAACAGGACTGGCAGAACATTAGATGAAGAACAACCATGTAAGCAAGCTGGCTTCTGAAAAGGATTCAGCACAATCGACCATATCCACACTGTAACCAAGCTCATTGAGGTTTGTAGGGAGTTCAAGATGCCGCTCTGTCTCATGTTCATTGATTTAAAGAAAGCCTCTGATTCTGTTGAGACCTAGAGTGGTCATGAAGCCCTAGCCAAACAGGTCATTCAAACCCAATACATAAAAAGATCCTTCGTGAGCTGTCTGGCCAGATTCACCACCAGGCTCTCACCATTTTACAAGGAAGTGATCATTGATATCAAAAGAGGGGATTCAGCAGGGTGATACTATTTCAGGGAAACTCTTCAGTGCCACCCTCAAGAACGTCATGTGACAATTAGAATGGGAAGGAATGGACTGAAGATAGATGGTCAGCAACTACACCACCTCTGCTTCACTGATAACATCGTTCTAATAATAAGATGTGCCAAGTGGCACAAATGCTAGCTGACTACAACCAAGAATGTGGAAAGATAGATCTAAGCGTGAATCTCAACAAAACAATGCTCAAGAAAAACAAACTAGGCCCCATTCACTCTTAGTGGAACAAACATCTCTGAATGTAGCAGTTATGTGTACCCAGGTCAAGAATTCAACATGATGAGTGACCTAAAACCTGAGCCACACAGGAGGAAGAGAGGCAGCATCGAATGCCTTCCAGAACATCAAAGAAATAGCGAAAAAGACAAAGAACCTCTGGCTCGGGCACTTCTCTTCGACTCCACCATTCTCCCTGCATTAAAATATGTCTCAGAGACCTTGGCCCTATGAAAGCAGGATGAGAATGCTATTTGGGTCTCCCAAAGAAGAATCGAAAGAGCTATGCTTAGAATATCTTGCCTCACTTAAGTGAGAGAAGGAATCTTCGGTTCCGACCTCCATTGATTATCCAGAATCAGGGATGCTGTCTTGTTTGCAAGGCGTTGAAAATCAGATGGGCTGAACATGAAATGCGACTTGGAGTCCACTGGACTAGAGCCGCTACAGACTGTATCCCATGGGACGTTAAAAGATCACGTGGCTGCCCACCTACAAGATGGTCAGACTTCTTCATCAAGTCCCTGAACTAACAGTTTGAGGCTCTTCATATTCCTTGAGCAAGCAGATGCCATTGGGCTATACTGGCAGCCCACTTGAGAAAATTGATGAATAACGGGATGTCAAGTGATTTAGTTGGGACAGTATATTTCTTTCATTCACCAGAGAGAATATATGCAGGTAACACTTAATGTGGAAGTGAAGTAATAATTTTCCCTTTTATGCAATTGTATTAGTTTTGATAGATCAATAACAATAGTTTATTTAAAACTATTAAATACAAATAGTTTTTCCTCTTATTCTAATTTTTTGAATAATTTGCATGAAGCAACTTGCATGTTTATGTACCATTATTGAAAGTACTTTTTGTGCATGTGAATAAAGTTATCATTAATTTAGTTTTGAAATGATGTATGTTAACTAATTTCTTTATTTGACTTTGCTATTTGTTTTTTTTTTTAACATTTTATTATACCACCGTGAGATATACAATTACAACGTTGTTCACGCTTGGGGTTTCGGTCACACAGTGTTCCAGCACCCCGCCCTCCACCAGTGCCCATCACCCACCACCCATGTCCCCAATTCCCTCCCCTCCCACGTCCTGCCTAAATGGCAGGTTCTTTATCTCCTCTCTCTCTCCATCTCTCTCTCCTCCTTCTCCCTACACATTGTGGGTTGCACTACGATACACTTAGAAGCCATCATTTGCATTTTTTGTCTGTATTTAATGCTCAGTTCTATGTTGGTATCAGACCTTTTGACATTTATTCACACACGTTCTCTTCTCTATCTTACCTAACCTCTGACTCCCACGTGCTTCTGGCAATTACCACCTTTGGTAAGATCACCTGGTATATTTATGTCATCCAAATAAATGCAGTCATTCCATGTCTCTCTCTTTCCTTCTGACTAATTTCACTCAACATGATTCTTTCCATGTCCATCCATTTATAGGCAAATTTCATAACTTCATTTTCCCTGACAGCTGCATAGTATTCCATTGTGTAGATGTACCAAAGCTTCTTTATCCAGTCATCGGTTTTCGGGCATACTGGTTGTTTCCAGGTTCTGGCTATTGTGAATAGTGCTGCTATGAAAATAAAATTGCGGATTGTGTTTCCGCTGTGTGTTTTTTGGCTTCCCAGGGTATATTCCCAGGAGTGGTATGGCTGGGTCAAAGGGGAGCTCAATTTCTAGTCTTTGGAGGAATGTCCATATTGTTTTCCAGAAAGGTTGTACAAGTCGACATTCCCACCAACAATGTATGAGAGTCCCCTTTTCCCCGCATCCACGCCAGCACTTGTTGCTTTTACCCTTTTGGGGATATGGGCCATTCTCTGTGGTGTGAGGTGATATCTCATTCTTGTTTTGTTTTGCTTCTCTCTGATGATTAGTGATGATGAGCATTTTTTCATATGCCTTTTGGCCATTCGAATTTCTTCCTTGTCAAAGTTTCTGTTCATCTCTTCTCCCCATTTTCTAATGGGGTTGGCTGTTTTTTTCTTATTTAGCTGTACCAGTGCCTGATATATCCTGGATATTAACCCCTTATCAGATGGATATTGGCTGAATATTCTTTCCCATTCTGTGGACTGTCTTTCTATCTTGGTCACTGTTTCTTTTGAGGTGCAGAAGCTCTTCAGTTTCATGTAGTCCCATATGTTTATATTTTCTTCTAGTTGCTTTGTTAATGGTGTTTCACCTTTGAAGATGTCTTTAGCTTCAATGGCGTGGAGGGTTTTTCCTATATTTTCTTCAATGTACTTTTATGGAATCAGGTCTGATATTGAGATCTTTAATCCATTTTGATCTGATTTTTTGTGCAAGGTGTTAGACACAGGTCCAAATTCATTTTTTTACATGTAGCTGTCCAGTTTTCCCAGCACCACTTGTTGAAGAGGCTTTCCTTACTCCAGTTTGGACTCTTTGCACCTTTATCAAAGATTAACTGATCATGTCTTTGAGGGTGTGTGTCAGGATACTCAACTCTATTCCATAGGTCCACATGTCTGTTTTTATTCCAGTACCATGCTGTTTTAATTACTGCTGCTTTGTAGTACAGTTTGAGGTTGGGAAAGGTGATGCCTCCCATCTTCTTCTTCCCAAGGATTGCTTTAGCTATCCGTGGGGGTTTATTATTCCATACAATTTCAGGAGTGTTTGGTCAATTTCTTTAAAGAATGTCATGGGAATCCTTATAGGAACCGCATTGAATCTGTACAAAGCTCTAGGGAGTATTACCATCTTGACAATGTTAATTCTCTCCATCCATGAGCAGGGAATGTGTTTCCATTTCCTTGTGTCCTCTTTTATTTCTTGAAGCAGTGTTTTGTGGTGATAGGCTTATTTAGGTATTGGAGGTCTTCTTGTTTCAATCGATGGGAGGTTATAGGACTTCAGGAATTTATCCATTTCTTCTAGGTTCTTCGTGTTTTGTGGCATACAGGGTTCTCAAAGTAACCTCTGATGATCTTTTGGATTTCTTTTTTTCTGTTGTGATGTCACCATTTTCATTTCTGAATCTATTTATTTGGGTTCTCTCTTTCCCTATCCTTACAAGCCTTGCCAGTGGCTTGTCGATCTTGTTTAATTTTTCAAATAACCAGCTCTTGGTTTCATTAATCTTTTGGATTGTTTTTTTTGGTTTCCAGCTCGTTGATTTCCTCCCTAAGTTTCACTATTTCCTTCCCTTCTGCCTGGGTTGGGCTTCCCTTGTTGGTCTTTTTCTAATATTTTCAGCTGTGAGGTCAGGTTATTTATATGGGCCCTTTCTTCTTTCCTGATGAATGCTTGCAGAGCTATGAACTTTCCTCTTAACACAGCTTTTGCTGTGTCCCACAAGTTCTGATAGTTGGTATCTTCATTGTCATTTGTTTCTAGGAATCTTTGGATTTCCTGTTTGATTTCTTCTATGACCCATTTGTTGTTCAACAGTGAGCTGTTCAGTTTCCAGGTGTTTGGTTTTGCTCCCTGCTTCTGTGTATGGTTCACTACTATTTTCAGTGCATCGTGATCTGAAAAGATAGCGACACAATTTCAATCTTTTTATTTTATTGAGGTATGCTTTGTGGCTCAGTATATGGTCTATCTTGGAGTATGTTCTATGTGCACTGGAAAAAAATGTGTATTCTGCTTTTTTGTGGGATGAAAAGCCCTGTATATATCAACCAGCTCTCTTTCTTCCATTTCTTCCTTCCAGGTCCAGTATTTCCCTTTTTGAGTTTCAGCCTCGTCGATCTATCCATAGTCGATAAGGCAGTGTTGAAGTCTCCGACTATTATTGTGCTACTGTTAATGTCTTCTTTGAGGTCTATTAATAGTCTTTTTAAAGTATTTTGCTGGCCCCTCGTTTGGTGCATATATGTTTATTAGTGTAATCTCTTCCTGGTATACATACCCCCTTAATTATTAAGAAATGGCCTTCATTGTCCCTTTTAACCTTTTTCAGCCTGAAGTCTATATTGTCAGATACGAGTATGGCCACACCTGCCTTTTTGAAGGGGTTGTTTGCGTGGAGAATGGTCTTCCAGCCTTTGACTTTGAGTCTGTCTTTGCTCTGGTTATTCAGTTGTGTTTCTTGTAGGCAGCAGAATGTTGGATTCAGTTTTTTAAGCCATTTTGCCACCCTGTGTCTCTTAATTGGTGCATTTAGACTGTTGATGTTGAGAGAGATTATTGTCATTGGATTTTGTGCCATCTTTCTGTTTAAATTTGTTGTGGTTTTGGGTTGTCTTATTTTACAATAGACCCTTCAATCCTTCTTTTAGAGTTGGTTTCGAGTCTATGAATTTCCTGAGTTGTTGTTTATCCATGAAGTTGTGCATTTTCCTTTGCATCTGAAAGTAAGTCTAGCTGGGTAAAGGAATTCTTGGTGAGGCCTGAAGTTCATTGAGTCTTTTCACAATATCACACCATTGTTTTCTGGCTTGGAGTGTTTCATCTGAGAAGTCTGCTGTAAATCTCAGGGATGCTCCTTTGTATGTGATTTCCTTCTTTGATCTTGCTGCTTTCAGTATTCTATCTCTGTCTATCGTTTTTGTCATTTTAATAAGGATGTGTCTTGGAGTATTCTTATTGGGGTTTCTTTTAGCTGGTATCCTTCGGACCTCCTGTATCTGGGTGCATGCTTTCTTCAGTTCGGGGAACTTGTCAGCAATGATGGCTTTGACAGTTTCTTCTTCATCAGGGTTTTCTTCTTGCCCTTTTGGGACTCCAATGATGCGTATGTTGCTCCTTTTTGGCTTCATCTCGATTTTCTCTGGTAGTCTGTTCATTGATTGTGAGTCTTTTTTCCATTTTCTGGTGTTGTCTACAGAATCTCTGAACCTCGTCTTCGAGATCACTAATTCTTTCTTCAGTAGCTGTTACTCTGCTTTGGAGGCCTTCTCCTGTGTTTTTCAGTTCACTTACCTCATTTTTAATATCTGTCAATTCTGCTTGTACTTTGGTCTGAAATTTACTCAATTCTGCTCTCATTTCCTCCTGTATTTTATTGACGTTGTATTCCATTGTTTCTTTTATTTCCTTGTGCATCTTTAACAGTTCCTTCCGAAATTCCTTTTCAGAGAGGTTATATAGTTCATTGTTATTGCTGGACTCATCTGTATTAGTAACTTCAATCGTAGAGCTTGAAGGACTTCTGCGTGCTTTATCATAATGGCTATCGTAGGTTGAAAATGTGTGTTCTGGGTGACTAGTCAATAGAGTTAGTAGGTGCCTGAATTACTTTGTAGCTAGGAACATATAGCAAAGGTGTAGGGGTCAATGCTCAGTGGTATCTCGGGTAGATAGACAATGGTTCACATGGACGCTAAGCGTCTGAGTGGTTTTGAATTTTGGGGTGTTGGTGGATGGTTCCGGAGTCAGGGTCAGGGTGGGGTCATGCAGTGGAAGGTCCAAGGACTCTGGGTGGGGCTTGGTCCCCTCCTCAAAGCTGGAGCCTTTTCTCCTGGAGCGAGAGTGGCTCAAGGGGCTGCCCCGCCATGGGAACACACCTGGTGGGAAGAGCGGGGGGATCTGCTGGGCGTCGGGGCTGGGTGGCGTCAGGAGGGAGAGGTCCGAGGATGCTGAGTGGGGCTTGGTCCCCTCCTCAAAGCTGGAGCCTTTTTTTTTCTGGAGCGAGAGTGGCTCAGGGGCTGCCCGCCAAGGGAACTCACCTGGTGGGAAGGCGCGGGGATCTCATATATTTGTTTCTATAATATCCTAATTTATCCAAGATTTCAACATCACAGTATCAAAACATTTTTATGATTATTTTCTTAAGCTTTACCAATGTTGTATCTAAAAAGCTTCCTCTTTTTACTATTCCTAATATTGTTGGCTCACATACTTTTTTTCACTCTGATAATTTTTTTGTCAGTTTATACTTTGTGTTAGGTCTTTATTATGACCTAAATTTTAACCTCTTTTAATTGTACCACTGTTATCTGAAAAATAACACAGGATTTTCTGTGCCATTTTCTACAGTTTCTTTTTTATTTTACTAGAGTATGCACTACCCTTTATTATACCGCCTTTTGCTAAATATTTTATTCATTTTAATCTTGTTTTAAAAATTTTATTTAATGCCTCAATACATTTAAGTCCTTCTCTAGCTGTATGCTAATACTTTACATATATAATTATTTCATTGCCATTCAGCTTCTGCTGTTGCACAAATCTCATTGCCATTTCTTTAGTAACTCGTGAATTATTTAGAAGCATTTTTTCTGCTTTCCCAAAATTTTTTGTTTTTTTCTTCTTATTTAAATCAATTTCATGCTTTATTAATCATAGAATATGGTCTGTAAGATAATAACTTATTATCTATGGGATTTCTTTTGCTCAGGATTATGGATTAATTTTTTGTATGTGAAAATTACCATGAGGACAGTGCATAATCTTGAGTTGAGTGCAGGATCTATATATCTCCATTAGATCTCATTATATTAAATCATAGTTATTACATTGTTTGTATTTCCAAAATACTTATAGCTTTTGTTCATTGTACTTATCAACTTTTACAGTTATAGTTAAAATCTTCTATTATGGTAGTTTATTTTTCTAATTTTTTTGGAATTATGTTTTGTGGGAACTCAAAAGCAGAAAGGTTTTATCATTGTTTAAAGAACTTAATTTGAAAAATTGAAAACTTTTTTTTTTTTTTTTTGCTTTTTGGGTCACACCCGGCAATGCTCAGGGGGTTTCTCCTGGCTCTGCACTCAGAAATCACTCCTGGCGATGCTCGGGAACCATATGGGATGCCGGGGATCGAACCCTTGCCCGCATGGGCGGCCCCGTGCAAGGCAAATGGCCTACCCGCTGGGCTATCGCTCCCGCCCATTGATCACCTTTTGTAAAATTTTAGTTTGTCTAGAATGTTGTTATACAAACCTGCTTGTAAAAAGTAAATTAATTAAAGAATGCTCACTTGTTATGCCAAAAACTAGTAGCAATTATGGACCTCAGTTCCATGACCTGAAGAATGGTTTGGGGCTCTTCCTGTCCCTAGAGCAAGCAGATGCCCTTGGGCTACACTTGCTTGTGACAGGACTTATGAAGATGTAACTAGTGTATACTCGAGCAAATCAAAGAACAATGGGAAGACAGTGATACAGTGAACTTAAAAAAATCCATTTACTGATGAAAGTGTGCATAACACATCTCCTTTCCATGACTCTCCTCTCCCTAAATGTTCTTTTCTGAATGGGATTTGTGTAAGCTCCTAATATCCTTTTGGAAATTATTAAATAATCAGTTCCATTTTAATAAAAACATTTTGGTATGAGTTTATGTGTTTTTTTGAAAAATACAAATCCTGTGCTTCATTTACTTACTTGATTTCATAAAACTTCATCTCATTATAATATTTTATTACAGGCTCAATTGAGAAGAGGTATTGCTTCGTTTACAAGTAAGAGTTTATTAGTCTTGGGCTGAGTATATTATGGAGCATTTAGGGTGCTTGCCTGGGATGTATCCAACCTGGTTCAATCCCAAGCACCACATATTGTCCCTGAGTACTGCCAGGGTGATCCCTGAGCGCAGAGTTTGGAGTAAGCACCGTAGAGTGTGGCCCCAAAACCAAAAGAAAAAAAAGTTAGTCTAGCTTTGTAAAAGTGCCCTTGAATGGTTTCATAATCTTTTTTCCCCCAGCATCCAGACAGTGTTAAATTTTCTGTCTTGTTTTCTCTTTAACGACATCAGGTATATGTATAACATGCCAGGAAGAGGCATAGGAACATCTCACAAGTAGCTATATTTTTCTGAACCGGGGAATCCTTAGGAAAACTACCACATCAATAGAGTAGATAGAAATATTCTAGTCTTTTCCTTATTGGAAGATTCTTCAGGTTCCAGGTATTACTTAGGAAATTTAACTTTAGCGTCATACCCTATCTTCTAGTTCACCCAAAATCTGATCCTCAGCATCAAACATTGGTCCAAAATTTGTCTGCTGCATTAAAAATGTATTTCTTTGTTTTGAATGACTCAGAAATCTTGATCTTTCTTTCAAAATCATCTATGGATTACATTTAATTCATTATTTAATACTTTTTAAGATGAAGGGTATTCTATTCCCAGTAAGCTGGGTGTCCTAACTTTTAAGCCAAGTTACACTATTTGAGCAGTAAAATTCATGATTATGTTTAATGTATACAGATTATCAATTAAACTGAAGCAGTTTCCTTTGTGTAGAGTGAAAACATGTTTAGAACTTGAATCTTATCCTGCAAATTCAAGTAAATAGGAAATGTAGCATTCACTATCCTGTTTGTTATTTTAGGCCATGCATGTTGTTCTCAGGGCTACTCCTGGCTCTGTGCTCAGGAATTACCATAGTCAGTGCTCCAGGGACTGACCCCAGGCTGAGCATCTTCAAGGCAAGTAAACACACTTTCTGGCCCAACATTCACTTTCTTAAGTTTTCCTTTTCAGATATTCAACCTCTTTCTTTCTATGCCTAATTTCTTGCCCATTCACAAGCAGTGTAAAATAAATTACTATGGACCTGCTCTTGGGGAGTTCTGAGGGGTGGTGGGAAAATGGAGACAGTGGCGGAGGGAAGGTGGTGGGTGGGATTGATGCTGGAATATTGAATGCCTGTAACAAATCATCATGGACAACTTTCTAAATCACGGTGAATAAATAAATCGTAGAGAATTCTTGAATCTTCTGGATCTCCCTCCATCTTTCTGTTTTTGTTTGCCTTCTTTGTGTCCATACTCTGAACGTCAGAGACAGGAGTGCAGCAGGTGAGGAGGATATTGAAGCACCCTCATGAGAGACTTGGAGCTTGTGTATATCCTCATATTTTCTCTACTTGTTTGGTTTATTCCTGTGAATCTTTACAATAATCTGAGTCTTAGTATTCTAGAAACACAATCCAGGATAAAAACAGATTTGTTATATAACTTACCACAGCTCTTTCTTAAAACAATCAGTATAATTGGTAAAAAAAAACTGCATGAAATGATGGGGTTGGCTGTTTTTTTCTTGTTTTGAAGGGACTACCAGTGCCTGATATATCCTGGATATTAACCCTTGTCAGATGGGTATTGGGTGGAATATCCTTTCCCCACTCTGTGGATTGTCTTTTTGTATCTTGGTCACCAGTTTCTTTTGAGGTGCGAAGCTTTTTCAATTTTATATAATCCCATTGTTTATCTTTGCTTCCATTTACCTGGTCAGTGGTGTGTAGTCTTCTAAAGATACTTTTAGTTTTGATGTGTGAGACGTTTCTCCTATGTTTTCTTTGATGTACCTATATATTCATGTCTGATGTTGAGATCTATAATCCATTTTGATTTGACTTTTGTGCATGGCATTAGAAGGAGGTCTATGTTCAATTTTTACATGTAGCTGTCCAGTTTTCCCAGAACCATTTGTTGAAGAGGCTTTCTTTGCTCCACTTAATAGTTTTGATTTATCTCTTTTTTAATTTTTTATTTTTATTATACCACAGTGAAACATGAAGTACAAAGTGATCATAGTGGTTCTTGGTAATACGTATCACCGCGCCAAGCCCTCCTGGTGCCCCATTTACGCCACCTGTGTGCCACCTCCCTGCCACCCCGGCACTGCTGTAGCGGTACCCAGTTTCCTCTCTTTCTGTCTTTCCTCTCCACCACTGTCTCTGCATCTCTCTTTCATTTTTGACTGTGGCTAGCCCTGCAGATATTTGAGTTGTCAAACAAGGTCTCTTGTTATAATGATGACGGTGGATCTTAATCTGCCATTACCATTTCCCACATTAATTACTGAACATCTATTATGTGTAAATGAATGCAGTCATTCCACTTAATATTTTGCTCCTTTATCAAAAGATTAGCGGTATGTTTGAGAGTGTGTTTTTAGGGATATTAGGTTCTATTCCATAAGGAACTCTGAGTTATGTCTTTTATACCAATACCGCACTGTCTTAATTACCGCTATATAATAGTAAAGCTTGAGGTTGGGAAAGAGTGATACCTCCCATCTTCTTTCCCCAAGGATTGCTTTAGCTATTCATGGGGGGTTTGCCATTCCATACAAATTTCACTGGTGTTTTGTTCAAACTATCTTTTTGAAGAACATCATGGGTATCTTTATAATGACCACGTATTAGAATCTGTACTTGAAAACTAGAATTATTACCAATTTTGATAATAATTTTCAATCTTCAAAATCATGTCAATCTTTCAGTTTCTAGGCTGTATTATCATTTCAACAATTATTAGCACACTTGCTTTGTTCCACTGCTACCATCTTACCTAAGCTCTGACTCCCACACACTGGACTGATTCCACTTATTGACAGACCTCTAAGCCATGACTTACAGTGCTTGGAATATTGTATCTTATAATACTATATATATATATACATATATATATAGCATGATACCATCATAGCCAAGCTAAAGCATATATAGTGTGATGGTATGCATATATATAATTATGATATATATAATATATAGTGTATATAGTACTATATAGTATGATATATATTAAATGGCATATATATTTATAGTTCCCCCTCGTCAGAACTCCACCCAGCAGACCAGCCTATCACAGCCTGCTGTGGCCAGCCATTATCAGGTTCATCAACATATTAATGCTGGTTTTTGAGAAGACTGAAAGTATGCTACCCGCCGCGGCAGAGCCTGACAGCCACCGTGTGCATATTGGTATACCAAACCCTGGTAACAATTGCCAGACCTCATTCTGACCTGATGGAATGGTTTGAGGCTCTTTGTGTCCTGGAGCAAGCAGGTGTCCTTAGGCTCTACTTGCATGGGGCGAAGGTCATATAGAATGTTACCCGGTGCCGCTGAGCAAATTGATGATGAGCAGGAAAACAGTGCAGTATATTATAGCGTAGCCTCATATTATATCACACAAATAAAGTACGTCCATTCTATATTCAATATCTGGCGCACTTCACTTGGCTAATTTCCTGACATAATCTTTACTCCATGTCCATCCACTTATAGACAAATTTCTTAGCTTCAGCTTGAAATGTGCTCAAGTCTACCATGGAACTTAGCTTGCCAGAGGAAAATATACAGAAAACTAAAGAGATCTGGATTCTAGGGACAGAGTGATTGCTGAGACAGTGGATTAGCATTTGCAACGCTGCATGAAGCCAAACAGGTTTTTCCCTGGCATCCCATACAGTCCCTGAGCACCACAGGGAGTAAAGTAATTCCTGAGGGGTGCAGAAACCAGGCATAACCTCTGAGCATTGCTGGGTGTGACCCAAAGAAAGGAAAGTCAATTTCTGATACATATTTTTTACAGATTATAACATTTTTTATCCACTAGATACTATTCTGAGATCTTGGAATCTATAGTGAGAACTTTACCAAATTAAAGCATTGGTAAGTTATTTAATCAGGAAGTAGTAATGCAGCTATGCTCGAGTAGCCTGAATGCGCTGCCCACAGGGTTCTCATTTATTAAAGAAAAGCGTGGGAACAAGCTTGTGGTTCTTCCACTTACCCTCTGAACACAAGGGGCAGCAGGAGGGGAGAGCGAGTTTGGGAAGAGCCAGTCTCGAAGCAGGGCCCTGTCGGCCCTCAGAGATTCCTGCCACCGGTATGACATGCTTTAAGCATGGGGATGGGTATAGGGGAACAAGGAGGTTTGGTGGTAGTAAGGAGCACAGTGGTGGTGGGACTGGTGTTGGGATGTTGAATTACTGAAACAATTGTACTGTGGACAACTTGAAGAGTAAATCCACGGTGTTTAAATAAATTGATAAAACCAACATTAAATTGTAAAGTTTGTTCCTTTTAGTTTTGAAATACGAAGTTTATGAAAAGCTTTTTTTAGTAAGATAAATGATCAAATTGTGTTTAAATATCATCGTGTTTAAACCATTGTATTGTAAAACTTCATAGATCGCCTCAAAGGTAAAGCTTGAATACAAATTGTAAATTATTTAAACAATAGCAAAAAATATTATAAAAAATTTTCCAATTCTCATTTGGTTGTAAAGTGTTCATTAGACAGAAACGGTTTCAGTGGGGCAGAATTAAAAAACATTAGCTTTGGGAGTCAGGTAGTATAAATTTGTACCTTAAATGGATGACTTACATAAAAATCACTAGGTTAACCCAAAATTTAGTCTTTCACGGAAAATAATACTTGCAACTATATAATGTGTACCTAGAAAAGATAAGTCCAGAAATAAGTGGAATTCTATTTCATTTAAAAATTTATTATTTAAGTGGGGACTCAAAATAAGTAGTATTATTTATTTTAAATACATTTACATGCCTTAAATAAATTAAGTATTATTTAATACCCTAATTAAAAGCTCCTGAACTAACAACTTGATGATAATTTATGACATTTAATTTTAAAGTAACAATCTTTAAAATAATATACATATTGCTGCTTCAACAGAGTGAATACTGATTTATATTATATAGTCAAAGCGAGACATATATCATCAATTATTTTATGATACGTTACTCTGCTCTCCTTCAATTAAAAACTTACATAAACTCTCCTCATATTACAACAAATTTAGGGGTTACATTCATGTAAAACACATATTGCACTTAGCAATGTCTAAATAACTCCTGTTTTAGTGCAAAACTAAACCAATAAAAGCAAAGTATAATAGTATAAGTATGCTATTATTTGGCTTTCTATATCAATTATTATAATAAGTAAATTTGGCTTAATATATATAATATATATTATAATTTATATATTATAATATAGGTAACTTTTATATCAATTTATACATGTTGAAATGCAAATAGTATGCCAAATAATAGCATACTTATTATATGTAAGTTTCAAGGATGTTCTATTTCATTTTCATTAATTCCACCATTGATTGATTTAGTTTTCCACATCTTTTTGATTCTTGGCCTTACGACTTGATGCTGGCTCAGGCTCACCAGAACTTGCTGTTGTGCTCTCTTAGAGTTGACCTTTTCCAGAATGAAGACCTCTTGCTCCTCCATGAAGTGCTAATGGCCCGTCTGGGCTTCAGCCTCTGGTTTCTGGACCGACCCTTAGGGAAGGGACGAGTGCAGCAAGAGAGGAGGGGCTGGCAGGGCTCCAGAGAGGCGGTCGACCTCCCCAAGTCCTCAGATCTAACTGAGGCACTGGAGAGTGGAGCCAGCAGGGTCTGTCCCTCCAACTGTGTTCTCCTCAGGCACAATTGACCCACCCTCACCTCAGCACCTCAAAATTTTGGGACATTGAAGAAGATATTCGAGATGATTTGGAAATTAGTGAAGCTCATCAGCGATTACTGATTTTCTTCCAAATGACTTCTCCAACGAGCCCAGCAGTAAAGGCTGTGCAGATTATGTGGCTACCCTTCTCTGCATCCAGCAGGAGCTCAGCAGTTACTCCTGGCTCTGCACTCAGGAATTATAAGGCAGTCTAAGGGGACTATATGGAATACTTGGAATTGTGAACTTGGATTGGCTGGATAAAGGCAAGAAGCCTACTACACGGCAGAGCCTGGTAAGCTACCGTGTTTTATTTGATATGCCAAAACCGAGTAACAGTTAAGGACCTTATTCCATGACCTGAAGGAATGGTTTGAGGTTTTTCCTTTCCTGGAGCAAGTAGATGCCCCTCGGTACACTTACTTGCAACAGAATGGCTTATGGAATGTTACTGGTTCCTGCTCAAGCTGTCGATGAACAACAGGAAGACAAGTGATACAAGTGATAATAGTATAAGAAGAAAAAGTAATAAATATGATTAAACATATACAGCTCGGCCGTATGAGATCATTAGAAGCCAATAAACTAGAAATTCTATGGGGAAAATTTCATAAGATCCAACTTTATAAAATCATTGGACCTCCCAACAGTCAGCATTGTGCAACTTGCTGAATTTTATAACATAAATAATAACTCACAGGCTAGAGGCTGGAGCACTACAAGAACAGGGGTAGGGTACTTGCCTTGCTCTCAGTCAAAAAAGAATTTGATAGAGCACCCCCATATGATAGTTCACTGACGTCTCAAGAGTTTCACTGAGAAACAGAGCTGGGAGTAAGTTCTAAGCATTGCAGATATGTGACCCCAAAACTAAATAAATAAATAACTTGCATGCTCGAAACAGTTATAAGAGTTAATTGGCTCAGGAATTGAATCATTATAAGCCAAACAGTTTCGCCTGGGGTGCTCCTGTGTGGAAGTAGAAACTATTGAACATGTGCCTGGCTTTTTGAAAGTATTCTATAAATGTCAATTGCATATTGCTGCTCTTTTACCATCACATCTCTCTCTCTCTCTCTGTTTATTCCGTAGCCCTAATTTTTTTGTATTTTAGTCAATAAATGTTTTTACATTTCTTTTGTTAAAGCAACCCAGCATCAACATTGACTGATGTAAAACTTTTCATATTTTAATATATTAAATTTTATGTATAACTATTTTTATGTATTCACCTCTCCATTACATAAATTTCTTTGGTAAGATATATAATATGCTTGGATTCAGCAAAAAGTCTATATGATAGTGAAACAATCAGTTCTGTTATATTTATTCTATTATTTTTGGTTCTATTTTCTATCAAAAGAAAATATATCAATAAAAGAATGTTTTACAATAAAAATACACCTAGGTTAAGAATTTTTATAAACTTGAAAATGTATTCAAGATTAGTCCAAAGTTCACCACATTTATTACAGAAGTTAGTTGTTACTGTAATCAGGTTTTCCAAGTTTTATTTAACATGATTTTCTTGTCTTTAAGTGACCTTTGTCTTCAAATTCAAAGTCTGAATATAATGAACTGACGGGAGGAAACTATGACAAAGCAGCAGCCAAAGTTTTAGCTGAGAAGGAGGAAAAAAAACCTTTGGGAAAGATATTAGAGTCCAATGTTCATTTAGTCAAGCCAGTGAAATATTTACTTGAAGCAGAGAAAAATCAAGTCTTCATCACCCTGAAAAGCATCCTTTAAACATGACGGTCAGGCTGCAAGAAAGTGGTTAATAACTCTTTTTGTTTTCAACCCTAACTCACCCTCTTTTGCAAGTGTGCATAACAGCTCGTACTTTATGATTTTGCATCCAGGGCGCTTTCCTTTCCGAGCAAGTAGTGGTCTGCAGTCAGTCACACAGTGATGGAGTTGACTATGTGTTCTAGGTTATATCTCATGGGTGCCGCAGTAAAAATGCCATATTGTCTGCTGCGTAGCTGCTGCCTCCACCTGTGTGCTAAAATCTGTAGGAGCTCTTAAAAATTTCTTTTGATCCCTGAGGTATGTTAGAAAGTGACATCTGTTGAAACTTGACTCATCCGTCCACCCTGTTGCTCTATCTGAGCACATAAATATTAACATTCTTCTAAAATGACATCTGTACAGTCATAAGTTCATCCCCTGGATACAGGGTCCCAGTACACTATTATAGGTACAAATAATATATTTTTTGTAATGAATGATGCAAGAGATGAGTGCGTCAGAAATTGCTGGGCCTT
This sequence comes from Cryptotis parvus, assembly GCA_021461705.1. NCBI lineage: Eukaryota > Metazoa > Chordata > Mammalia > Eulipotyphla > Soricidae > Cryptotis > Cryptotis parvus. The sequence continues at coordinate 5,164 of JAJIBD010032568.1, read as the reverse complement.
TTCAAAATGAACAGCTTTTCTATTTCCCTTTCCAAACACCACAATTCTTGTTCCAGAAATTTGTAACATATTCTGGTTTACAGTCTATTTACATATGTGAAGAACTTTATTTTGATATTTTAAAAGATTTGGTTGTGAGTTTAAAACTAAGTTATTAAATCATTAATGCTACCAATATAGTAAAAGTAATGTCTTAAAACTTCTTATCATTTTTAAAGGTGCAGAGGCATATACCAAAAATATTAAAGTTTATCTTAGGTATTTTTTGTCAGAAGCCTGTGCATTAATTATTTTAAAAGTAATTACTATTTAAATTGAATTACCTGTTGATTAATGAAATATTATTTAAAGAGGCTTGAATAAGGCAGTTCTGCTACCGAATTGCATCAAGTAGATTGTTAGAGAGGGAGATAAAGGGGAATATAAATTTTCAACATCATGACTAACTGCATGCAGTGAGTGAGATGAATGGCCACTATAGAGGGAAATGAAATACAGCAAAGAATGATTAGATCACAGTAGCACTCAGAGAAGGAATCCTGACTTCTGCTCTTTCATGGAGTCAGAATAAGAAATACATTGTTTTAGATCTCCATTTTTATATTTCACTGTGTTGTAAAGCCAAAAGTAGATTAGTTTTATGTCCTACTTAATCTCTTTCTTTCTTTGACCATGAAAACATTGACTTAGTAGGTATAACCTGACTTACATTTCTATAATTTAACATTTAAAACAGCTTTATGTGTTCATCATTTCGTTTTGAGTCTCAACACCATTTGAGGAGATAGAATCACTGTCAATTATTCCCATTTCCCAACCCACGAAAAGATTAATGATATGTCTTGGATTGACGGTTTTGTGTTTGAACCAAGATGCAGATTTTTTCATATCAATACTTGTCTGGAATTTTATCCGCACACTTTGCTGTGTACTTAATTGGATACGGGTTTTAGTCTCTACTTTGTGGAGTTCATAATATCTATATTAATGACAATTTTACTGAAGCAGACCATAGTGCTTTTACCAATATGAATAGTGTCAGATTGGTTTAATATTTGCATTAAAGTATCATGGCGAAAACTATAATTTCCTATTGTATCCAAGGCAATGCTTTAAGTATAGGTGATATTTTGAGATAATGCATTGCCCAGATTAAAGAAAATGTTGAAAGTTTTGTCTTTGGGAAATAGAGAGAGAGGAGGAGGAAGGAGGGAGGTTAGGGAGGGACGGATGGGTGGATGGATGAATGGGTGGGTAGATGGATGGGTTGCATTGGGTGGGTGGATGGATGGATGGATGGATAACAATATGGAAATAGATAAGATAGAAATATGAAATAGATATATAAGCAATCTACGTAGATCATGCAAATATTATTGTATCACATGCCTTTGTTGTTCATCCAATTGCTCAAGTGGGCTCAATGAGCGGGAGAGGCAAATGGATCTAAGTATTCTAAAGTGAACATAGATTCAAGTCATATTTCTAAACATTTCCCATGCCATGAATTCATGGGGACCCAGGCTCCGGACAGCTCTGGGCTCATTTCCATATTCTCACAAAATGTACTTGTCTGAGTGGAGCAGGCTGGCACTTCCGCCAGACCCAAGTCCCTTTCTCTCTGGCAGCCTTCTTTCTATAAACTTTTTCTCATCTGTTTCAGGAAGCTTTCTTGACTTTTGGAGTGTAATAAAGCGCAATATGAACATCAGTTCTGTAGCAGATTTCACATGCATACGACTTCTTTGTTAACTACAGTGCCAGCAGCATGCTGGGTACCATTGTAGACTGAGGCTCTTTGAATTTACCATGGTAACATCTATTGAGACGTTTCTTGGACAGTGCCCAGCCTTTATGTGTACCAGGTTCTGCCTTTCTTGTAGATCTATGCACACATTGTTCAAGGAATTAACTCCATGCTTTCTTAAAGGTATAGAAAACATATAGTTGGTGTGGTTGAGTTTCTCTTTCCCCTTTGTGTGGTCATTTTGTGATTCACTGGAAGAGAGGGCAGTTCTGACCAAAAAAGTAGTAGTTAAATTGTCGATGAATATAGTATTGGCAGGAGAGAAAAGCTATAAATGTTTGGTTTAGGATTATAAGTTGTCACAATGTCTGAAGCATTGTATAGGTGGAGAAGCAATCAACATCATTATTATCATGTAAATATATTTATATACATACATCTACAGATATATTATATCTGTATAATATATACAGATATCTGTATCTATTCCATACAGAAAAATATCAAACTAATACATATCTGTATAATATGTTTTACATCAGAAATTGTGCTTTTAGAGAAAATATCCATATAAATTATACTTGACTCTCTCTCTCTCTCTCTCTCTCTCTCTCTACATATATATATATATATATATATATTGCGCATGAAGGAGTAATGAGAGACTTATTAGAGCTTTGGTGACCTGCTCAAAGGATCTGGCAGTCAATGGCTTAACTGTGTTTCTAACTCAGCAAAAGAAGGGACAAGGAAAACACATGGATTTTGCTATGATTTTCCTAGTTTTAAAGTGAAAAGACAAGTGTGTTTACATTCAAGATTTTGATGGGCACTGTTCATATCAGTCAAATTATGAAATCAGTATTTTCTATCAGCATTTAACAAACCCCTAAGACAAAGAAAATGCAAAATGAGTCCAAGAATTCACTGCAGGTAAACCATGTACTGCTATAGTTAAAAAACAATGTGTTTTACAATGTTCGAGGATTATATAGATTTGTATCCTGAACATTAAAATACATTTTACAAAGTACTTCTGAATCCATATGTTCTTCACCATACTGCATATGCTTAAACAATAATCTAAAATATATCACTGTTAAAACCCAGATTCCCCTAAAGTACCCACTTGATCTTGGAATAGTTATTCATCGACTTAGCGAGTGGGCGCCAGTAACATTTCCATTGGACCTATCGTGCTTAAAATGCCAGCTGACCAGCATCTGGTTGATTCAACCAGAATCAAAGAACCCCTTATGGATATTGTAACCTAATTTATTATTTTTTGAAGTTTTTTACAGACTTTATTTAGGGAGGTTTTAGGAGATGGGAGGAGAGAAAGAGGTACAAGTCTAGAGGGAGATAAGACAGCACATGATAACTCAGGCACCACATGTGCTTTCGACCACATGGGCTCAGTACATGTGCCAGCATGTAAGCTGCGTATTATTGAAAATATAGGAATATCTGTACTCATGACAGCAATATGCACAATGACCAAAATAGAATCAACCTAAATAAATGGTCATAAAGAAGTTGTGATTTTAGAGACCAGATGGGGTAATTACAGGGATACCTCAAAGTGAGTGTCTATTTTTAGTATTGATCTGCCTGACCCTACAGACTAGAACTGCATGTACCTAGCCCAGGCATTGAACCACTGGCTCTACGGATTTGGTTGAGTATTTTGCAGGAGAAGATCCACAGAACTCCAGAACGCTGATAAGGAAGCTCATCCCCGAAAGAAGGAAGATTGTGGTGTGAGCTTCAAAGGAATACTGTCCTTGTTCAGAAAGATGAAATCTTTTAAAAAGTTTTTATTATGCACTACCATGAAATAGCAACTACACAGCTGTTCATGATTGGATTTCCAGTCATACAGTGTACCAAGCGCCCATCTCTGATGGCGCCCTTCCTAACACAATGAAAAGATGAAATATAATTTTTCACATGACAAACTTTTATGATATGGATGTTCTTTAGGTGATAATCCCTCTAGTGAAATAAAACAAAGTGAAAGAGACTATTTCTAGTGTTTCCACTCATATGCAAATTATAAATAACTGAAGTAGTAAACAGGAAAACAACAAAAAATTAACTCTTGGTTTTGTGAAAGAAGTATGATGGTTAGCACTAAAGAAAAGTAGAATGAAGGGGTGATGAATGATAGAGCCTAGGGATGGGGAAGGAAAGTTCTGCCACAGAACAAGATGGGGTGTGGAAATTTATGGTGGGAAACTGGAACACGTGATGAGTGGTGGGGAACACTTTTTGCTATTGCAGAATGGGTTTTGAATCACTGTGCTGGTCAGACATATGAATAGCTCTGTTTGTATTTCTCACAGTGACTCAAATAAAAAAATAAATAAAACATTTAAATAATTGATCATATAATGACAAGACTTTTGTGGAGTGTTAAGAGAAGCATATATACACATAATATGTGACACATCTAACATATAAACTTATATATAATATATGAAATGGTATGAGCTGCAAACAGAGTGGTAAATAGGTAAAATTTGATAAATGAATAAATTTAATTGTATGCGATTTTGTAAAAATAACTGATCATAAGTCAAAATCAAACCTCTCCATAATCCCTCTCAATTACAGATTTGCAGAATGCAAAGAATTTAAATAACTTTTTTAGAATTTAAGGAAGCATTTAGTTTGTTTTATGCAAATATACACTTATAGTCGTTTACTTTTTACAAAAATGAGTATAAATGTGTAAATGGAAAAGATTGAAAAGCAAAACCCTGTTCTGGGTTGCAACAGCTTCTTTGAACTCCCATTGGGGTTATCTTATATATACACTTTCTATATTACTGGTGATTCCTGGAGCAAGCGAGATGTCATTGATCTGACGGCACATGACAGGGACAAATGGAAACATTACTGGCACCCACTTGAGCAAATCAGCAAATGCAGTGCGTCAAGTGATCAAGTATTCAGTAAAGCTTAGGGCTCTTAGACCTTGTCACAGGTGTCAAACTGGATAGTTGATCAGAAAGCAGTCATTCAGGCATTTTATTTCATCCGCGAGGCTTTCTTTACATTTTGCCGCCTAAAACTGTTTTGACTGATTTGAAGCTTTACTTCAGGTGGCTCAGGGCCATATAAACCTACAGCTTCCCTGATTGTAAAAACCATTGCTAAAGGAAGGATTCTTGATGGAGGCCGTGGGTCAATAGCTGCTACTACCACTACTTTTAGGCTTTTTCTTGATTAGCAACAATTCTCAACTTTTCAAATAGTACAAAAATAACAGTCACACATTTAATCTTCATTGTGAAGACCACTTGCCTGTGGTCAAAGGGTTGACAAAGAGAAAACTGGTACAAGGGTTCTAACAAGCAAATTAAATACTGGAATTAAAAGTGATTTGTTTTTGGCTTTGTTTTATTTTTGTTT